>AJFL01000205.1:0-19206 GCA_000467735.1 Rhytidhysteron rufulum CBS 306.38
GGTGAAGGACTATACAAAGGCAAAGGTATATTATGGAAGAAAGAACATGGAAGATTGGATTCAATCCAATCTTCCATGTTCTTTCTTCCATTATACATTCTGTGGTGGAGGGACTTCCTGTCTACTGGGTTAACCTTCGAAAGAATTTGTACTATATGAAGGTCAAATCTGAGGATGTGATCGTTACCTGGTACACCTGGCTTGCGAGACGTCTGATATCTACTATCTACCACGAATGCGATAATTCTACTCCATGAGAAGCTTTTCACTCAAAGTCCAAGCTCAATATTGACTTTGACGAAACTGCCTGGACCAATTTTCCTTTTAGTTTTCCTATAGAACGTCTCATTGCTCGAAGAGTTGCAGATTGATTTCACTTCTAGCATTCAGAAGCTTATAGTACAAGTTTCATTCACATTTGTAAAACCAGAACTAAAGTTACAAGTTCTTTGTTTCAAATGGATCTTAGGATCCCTATGCTTTGACATTTTAGGCCAAACTTCGCAGAACCCTTTATCTCCACTAACCATACTTAACTACTACAGTTCATCCAAAAGGTAGGTACATCTGAGTAGTAAGTCTATCTAAAAATCAATTCATACCTTAATTCATATCATAACACTCATTTCCACGCCTTCTGGTTCCTACAACGCCAACAGTCTTCCACTTCCTTACCTACTGGCCCTGCAGAAGCAAGCCCAAATGACCATGAAAGGTTACCGGAATAGCAAGAGAACCAAGAGACCAATTACACTAGCCGTTCGAATTGGAAGCTTGAAGTACTATAGGCAATACTAGAATATCGAAGGGATATACCTACATCCTTCGGTATTATAGACGGAAAAGACCGTAGGGATTATCTATCCCGATGAATATGGGGGTATCCCTTTGGAGAGATAATTGACTCAGTATATCGTATGTAAGTTACGTGTGATATTATACTCGGGTTCTTTTAGTTGAAAGGAGAAATATTGACTAGAGTGTGAGGGAGTGGATTTCATACGAGGTTCGCCCCAGGTTCCACAGAATCGTTTATATTGGACATTTGACCCTTCAAAAAGCACGTTATAGCAAAATATTATCCTTACTCTTGCTATATTTCCTAGTGATTAACGCAATATATCCCACCATCTCTCTATCTTATTCTCTTATCTCCAATATCAAAAACTCCCAAACCAATTTCCATCATTGAAGGCGGCACCTTGATTAGAATATTACTTATCGCTTACAATATCAAAACAGTACTATTCCGCTTCGAAGTCCCATGTCGTCATTGGTATTCCGGGATTATCCTACGTGACCCCACCCCTTAAAAAATGACACTTTTCTTACTAAATCTACATCCACGGATACCAAATCGGCATCCCAAAATAAGCTACTTAATCAAAAGGTACATGAGTATATCCATCACGGAGATCATTTCAATAATCACTTACCTAGTTCTCCCTTCATGGCTCGTCTTCAAGTCCATCACCGAGTCCAATGCATGGGGGTTGGGGAATAGTTGGTATTTCTACATGATCCATGATACACGAATGATCGGGAACTGCAACATATTTCAATCGATCATTTCCTCTCGTGAATACAAGGGGTGTCGTGGTTAACCCACATATCAATTTGACTGCGGGATTCACCCCCTTTGAGGCTTAGTCAGCAGGGATATCCTACTCAAACGAGTTAAAGAAGAGGTATTCAATGAAAGGAGAACGAGCGATAACGTGGAAGTATCGAGCTAGAGGTACTACGGTGTATATCAACCGACCTGATAGTAAGATATACATCACTCGACCAGTCTTTGGAAACATCCTCGACCTTCAAGGTAACGTCAAGAAGTAAAGTATATCCCAAAAACATGAAGTTATATTAGATACTATTCCGGGGGCACATATGACAGGAAATAAAGAAGATGATGAAGAATCGATTAACTCCAGCACCATCAAACCTTGAAAAGTAGCTGCATTATCGTGAGTGAGTGAGCATAAGACGTTTAGGGAAGTCAAAACCCATGAATGAAACGGTGAAGGTCGACATCGTAGCATAGTCAAGAGCAATAAAACGTTCACCAACAGTATGAATGATCGGGAGAATTGATTCATGTTAATGCATTCCCCGGCCCAAACACTCACCAACCAACGAGCTCTCCGCCGATTCCACCCTCACAACCCCCAACCCACTTCCAGAACAAAGGAAAGAAAAGGCAATTCTTTAGCAAAAACCTTAACACCAACCACAAAGGTCCCTCCCATTTACCCCACCCAACCCATCAATCCCATGCCTAACCTCCCTTCTTAAGTATATTACACATACACTCCCATCCATCATCCATCCTCCATCATCATCGTCATCATCCCACCCAACCTTCCTTCACCAATACCAAAATCCCCACTATACCATCTCATCCCCATAAACCGAATCCAGCAAATCCCCCCCACCCCCACGAATCCTCAATCCTCCATTCCTTACCAATCCTTCTATCACAAGCACATAAAACTCCAATACACCACCTTTATACCCCTTCCCTTCCCTATCAAACCACCGACCCACCGCCATCCAGGACCCCCACCCAAAAAGCCTCTCTCCCCAGAAACCCGAATTCCACCCCAATTCCGTACACCTCAATAACTCCAAACATATCTAGTACCACCCCCTCATCCCCTCCGCATCCCCTCCCCAAACCCCAAAAATGCTCCAAAGACAATCTCACATCCAAACCCCCCTCCCAAAACCGCGAAACCCACACCATAATCCCATAATTCCTCTCCCACACTCAACAAACCTCCTTTAATCTAAATATATCCCTATCCACCAATTAAAAAAAAAGGTTTTTATCGCGAAAGATTTGTTGGATGACTGGTGTTGATGAGTTTGATACCAGTGTTGAAGGGGGTTTATGTGGGGGTTAGGTAGGTAGGAATGGTTTATGATCACGGTCACGAAGAGAGAGAAATGCGAAACAGGTTCGAGAAGATTGGAATTGGATTAGATTTGTTATCTAGATACTTCAACTACTGGTTGATGAGGTGGTGGGGATTGGAAATATCACGGTCATCAATGCATGTGGTAGCACGACGGAAGGATGTAGCTGACAATGACGGTTCACCTCGGGTTTGGAGCTAGAGTTGAGGTGGGATAAGTGTTGGAGGTGACGAGAGAGGTAGAGATAGGTGGATGATAGAGTCCGTAACTTGATGGCATGTGAAGTCGAACGGTGTCGTGAATGAAGTGATAGAGCTGCATTCCTCAGCAGAGACCTCTGACATGATGGGAAGAGCACTCTCCCGGGTAGCATAGCAAAATCCTAAACGTTAGCACCACGAAACCCAACATCACCATCACAAAACCAATACGTATGAAGAAGGGAGGGAAAATTGGCAATCAAGCCTTGTTCCAACCGTATAGGTATAGAACTCAGCGACACCTTGTAGGGGGGGAACATGGAACCTTTAATTCTTTCCTCGATCCTAAACATGATTCTCCCGGTATTCATATTTCATTCCCATAAAACCCGGCACACCCCAAATAAAAAAAATCCGTTTTCATTGGGTATGTCTTGACAATGATCATATCCGCATGTCATTGTTTTTGTATCAAAGCCCCATGCTCCTATCATGACACCATTTGTTTTTCACTATTGAACCGAGGAGGTATTTCGAGAGACGGAAGACGAGGGAGTAAAGCGTGGGGTGGCACGCATTTACTGGCCAGGGCGGCGGTCGCCGAAGCGGCGAGGACGCTCGGCAACCTGTTGCTGAGCGACGGCAACAACGTTGACGGGAATGGAGTCGAACTGTTGAAAGGAAAAGTGTTAATTAATTATTCGATTCCCACAGACATTGCAAAGGGTGGGGGGAAAAAACTTACGCCCATGGACTTGAGAAGATCCTTGGTCTCCTGGTCGACATCCAACTGTCCAGTCTCGGAGTTCTGGGTGAAGTCGAGAGCAGACACCTCAGGAACGTATTGATCCTTACGTTCACGCTCCTCTTCTTGCAGCTTGAAGGAGATGCCGCGGACGGGCCCTCGCTGGATACGTTTCATCAAGTGGGTGGTGTAGCCGGCGATCTGGAGAGTACATAGTTAGAAATTTGCATTCTAGGATTTCTGCAAGTTTTCAAAAAGGAACCCTTCTCCACAAAAGACCAGTTCAAAGAAGAAAATGAAAAAGCAAAACACACCTTATTCCTCAACCTCTTAGAAGGAATGATAGCAATCTCATCGCAAATCCTCTTGTTGACCTCGAAGTCGAGAGAGAGCTTAGGGTAGTATCGCTCAATGATGACCTTGGCGGACTTCTTGACGGTTTTCGTGCGAACGCGACCCATTTTGACGGCTTGATGAAGTTGTCGGCGGTGGTGTGCTGGGTTAGTAACGGGGAGTGGGATGCAAGAAGTGAGGTTGAGGGTTTTGCGAGGCGTGGAATTCGTGGTGGTTCTTCTCGCTTAGAGTTTGTGGCCGCGCTAAGCTGGGCTGGGTTTGGTGGGGTCTTGGAAGCCATGCACGAGCCACTATCCACACGCTGCGAGAACTCCGAAGCAATGAAGCAGGTCAATTGCAAGAAAAAGATGATATATTTTGGTGTCGAACCACAAAAGTAAAAGCATTATAAGAAAGTAATCTTTCCGGAGGATCATAATACGCCCATGCAGCCCAACCAAAACCTATGCTCGCTTGCTCAACAATTTGAAGGCAATTAAAAAAACTTGACAAGATGAACAGAATTCCAAAATGCATCTCCGACACCATCATCTCTGCCGAATCTGCTCCATCATCACACCCACTGAGGACACTGGGTGGAGTTAATGACCACTGCTGGTCTCGCCGCCAGCCTCACTATGATCCGAACCAATCATATCGTGAGGGTTGGGGTAGTAGAATGCACAAACAGCGATGATGGCGTAGATCAAGACCAAAAGGGTACCCTCCAAGTAGTTGGACTTCTTGTCACGAAGGACATTTCCGACAATGAGAATGGCCAAGATGAGAGAGACACAGTCGAAGATTTCAAAGTCCATGTCCATCTGAACATGAATACCCCATCCGACAAGGATAACCAGGGGAGTGTTGAGGAAAGCGGTTTGGATGGAGGCGCCAAGAACATGAGCAAGGGCAAAGTTCATTTGGTTGTCAAAGGCTTCATCAATTGCCGTAAGGTGTTCTGGATACTGTTAGCAGGATACAATGGAGATCAGGGGTTGAGAAATATATACCTGCAGCCTTTTCCACAACAGGAATAAGAATCAGACCAACGAACGCATCACTGATATGCCGCTCTTCGACAATGGGTTCAATTTCCAAAACTAGGAACACGGCAATTAAAGAAACGCATGTAATAGCAATGACAAGCGCAACAATACACTCGGTCAGGGTGAGTTTCTCCTTTATAAGATCCTTGTGACGATCCGTATCCTTGTGCTCGTCCGCTTCGAAGATCTCGCCGTAAAGGTTGTCGTGGGTCTTGGTTTGGTAGAAGATGTAGACGACGTAGCCAATGAGAAGAATGATGGCGGTTCCACGTGAAATTCGGAGCACTTCTTCGTGAATCCCGACACTGTCGGCGACTGCATTTTCAAGGACATTGGAATAAACGGCTGGAATAACAAGGCCCACTAGGATCAATCGTAAGTATCAAATCCCGAGCATGCGCCAAACTTTACTGGGGGAGGAGAAAAACTCACTTCCGGCAACCAACATCAAGCCACTTCCTGCCTCGCTGATGGCTTCATGGAATTCTTGCTCGCCTCTCATGATTCCACCAGCGATGAAGCAGGCACCAAGACAGAGAAGCATGTTAGCAAGAATTGACCCGAGGATAGCAGAACGAATGACCTGGACTTTGAGGGGGTTATTCGTCCTAAGCAAAACCATGAAGAGCACAATTTCGACGACTGAACCGAGGGTAGTTTCCGTGATGACACCGAGCACGTGAGGCAATTTGCGGGCAAGTTCCTGTCCAGCAAAACCAATGAGATTGGCGGCAGGGACCATGGCGATGTAGTTGAGAATGAAGATTGCGAGATGTGCATCGGGGCGGGCAAAATGCTACATTTCCTGGGGTTAGCATATCAAGATGCATAACGAAACAACGGTTGACTTCACGTACGATAGCAATGGCAGCAGGAACAACGGGCCACAGGAAGTTGACCATCCGGGACAAAGTACTGGTGCTCTTGAAGCAGATCTTGAGGAACTTCAGAGGGTGAATTCCTTTCCTTCCACTCTCGCCCTCGGGCTTGATGCCCGGTGTCACTTTGTGGCCCATGTGGTTGTACTGCGGGAGATGGAGATGGCGGCGACGTCCGCTGCTATGGCCCGTGGCAGGGCGACCACCTGAGGAATGGGGAGGGACGGTCGCTTCGACCTTGGGCTCGGAGGCGTACTCGCGGCGCTCGCGCGAGCGCCTCTCGCGACTCCGGCGAGGAGCCATGTTGGGAGTTGGGGAGATGGTGCGAGGGCGTATAGGCAATCGGCGACTTCGAGGGGATTGATTTCTGGGTTGAGGGTGAGATGTTCAACTTGGCCGGGGTGATACAACGTCAGATGATGGAATGTCGACCGCCGAGGGAGAGCAATGGAGGTGTATCGTTTCACAGGTGGGAGCGGGAGACGGTCGGGGACAGGTCAACCGGGGGAAACAAAAGAAAAGGGTGGAGAACGAGGGAAGCTGCAGAAAAGAAATGAAGGGTTGAAGAAGAGAAGTGGGCGGAGGGCAGAGAAGAAGAGGTGGTGGAGGTGGTGGAGGTGGTGGTGAACGCAGGAGCCCAGTTTGTAAGTTGGCGACGACATGGTTATTGCAGGAGTCGGGAGAGAGCGAGATGGGCGAGTGGCCCACACACGTCGCGGAGAGCGGTGACATGCATCGGCCAGCTTGGCAAGCCACGCCGTCATCCTTGGGCAAAAAGTCTAATTGCTATCTGCCTATCCAGCACTGTGTACCACCGATACCGATACCTGCGACAGCCTCCTAATTTTTCCATTGCATGGTCGCGCGCGACAATTGTTGCTGTTGTTTCTACTGTTGTTGTTGAGGTGCTCGCGGTGAAGCTTTGTGGAGCGCGACGATGTCTTGGGTCTGGCTGCCATGTGGGTGCTTGGCCGTGGTTGGCTTCTTCTCAGCGTCTTGACTTCAGCTTGCATGTTGTCCAGCCTTCGGGCACTAGCAGGCACTACTCTCGCCCTTCGCAGCCAAACCAGGTCAGGGCTGGGGAAATCCGTCAGCCAATCTGCGCACGGCGAAAGGGGCTGGTCGACAAAATCCCTTCCCTCTGCTCTCCACTCCGCCTGCACCACCGCTCTGGGGAAACGGGAAACGGGCCTCGTTGCGATAGCGATGATGCCGTTGACCGTGCTGACGCCGTGCGACTAACAACAGCGATATCCAGCAATGCGCTCGCGGTCGAGACTGCCGTCGTCAGCGCTCCCTCAACCGCCAGCAGTCATTTTATGCAGTCCGCACTTGATACGGCCTCTGAGACAGGCGGATATGCAGCCAACCATTGATCATGGGGCAATACGAATCCGCACAGGAACGGCCAAGCACGGCCAGCTGCAATTGCAATTTGCGCCTCCCCACGCGCTTCCTACTGCTAAAATTATTCGTTGTATCGGAGAAATAGGATGCTCTTGGAGATGGCATGAGCGTCTTGATCTCGGATGGTCAGTGGGCGGCACCTGGTTCTGAAACGGCCATGTGGCTGTGTGGCTGTGTGGCTGTGCGAAGGAAGACCGTTAACGACGGCAACCCGAGACGAGGCCACCTCCACTCACCACACCACTTACAACTCACAACTCATCAGCCATCAGCCATCAGTCACCGTCGTCCCCAACCACTCCTGCCAGTCAATTCGTCATGATACTGTCTTTGCAAACACTCCACTTCAATCCCCGCCTCATTTTTTCGACGGGCGGGTAGCCGCCTCACGGACTCAGTTTCGTTGGTCAAGCATCGTGTCACCACCCCACGTCTTTCCGACTTGTCACTTTCTGTCTTCTCTCTACCAAGCACCCTGTCTTGTCAATCCAAATCTCTTCCACGGAATGATGCATCACTTCTGGGTCCATTGAGTTCAATGAGTCAACGCTCCCGCGCCCTACTTAGCGATGTTGTGGAGCATACTTGTCAGTTATCCTATCGCAGCCTTCTGGCTTAGTCGCCTCCTGTGACCTATGGTCCGCCTCGTGCATTCTACGTTATACAGCATCCAGTTATCACACTCTACCGTCAAGAAGAAGTGACTTCCCGTGACCCTGGAAAAAGTATCCACCTCAGTTCCTCACTCTATACATCGCCAGCGAGGTATTCGGTCAACCCAATCAAATCCCGGAAATATATAGCACGCGCCTGAATCCGAAGGCAACCATGGCAATTCACGTCCAGGCCACTCTATTTACCGGCGACTTGCAGAATCTCTTCTCAACTTGTCACTTTTGAGTTCCTCTACATCTGCACTGGGCCGTCCAATATGTGATCGTGACATGTCCACCAGCCATCGACCCCGACTTCCAGACGTGACGACCTAATGATTCGCCAGTCGTCTTTCTCAATGCACATCTCAAGTACTCCATCAATTGAAACCTCTTACTCATCATACAGCACTCAGGAGCCCATATAAACCCTTTCTTCCCACACCGAATTTACAAGCCATCTATCCTTTTTTCTGCCGGGAGCAGGGCTCTTTAATCTTTAATCCTTTTTTTTTCTTCCCTTGTTTCCTTTGTTTTTCCTATGTTTTTCCTTCTCTACCTTCTCTACCTTCTCTACCTTCTATCTTCCACGGATCATGGATGCAATCGCAGCTCAAGTACAGTCTGTCCATCCCTCAATCATCTCTGTCTTTGGTTCATTCGAAGCTAACGATCAAGATACTTTAGCACGAGCCGGTCTGGCCTGATCCCCATCTATGGTATGTCTTTCTCTTTTCATTGATTCGGTCTTGCGTATTCATTGTGTCATCCTTGTGCTCTTCTCTTTCCTTATTTCGTGCTTTTCTTTGCTTCTATACGTCATCTTCTTCGTCTACCTTTCCTATCTGTCTGCCTTTCTTCTCCGCCTACCTTTCTTCTCGCACATATGTATTTTTCTTTTCTTTCTCATAAAATCTCTTGCCTTCGTCATTCATTCCCCGGGCTTCACTGTCTAGTCTTTGCTCTATTCCATCGATTCATCATTTCAATGACACCATCGCAGGTTTTGCCGCTTAGCCGCAGGACACCCACCAAGCAATTCTCGTGGATACTGCCAAAGTCTTTTCAGTCCATGAGTGTAACTGTCACTGTCCATGCGCTGCACTCGAACGATGTCA
Source organism: Rhytidhysteron rufulum CBS 306.38 (assembly GCA_000467735.1). NCBI lineage: Eukaryota > Fungi > Ascomycota > Dothideomycetes > Hysteriales > Hysteriaceae > Rhytidhysteron > Rhytidhysteron rufulum. The sequence continues at coordinate 9,300 of AJFL01000205.1, forward strand.
CGTCTATCAGAAGAGCGACCTCCATTCATCTCCATCCAATCTCTTCTCCTTACTCGCCGACGTTGACATACGCTACCAAAACCATTTCAAGGGCCAGCCAACCCGATCCATAGCCGTTTTCACCCGTCCCGGGGACATCAAACTTGTATTTCGTAGGTCCAGCACAACAACACTTCATGTTCAAGCAATCGAAATCATTCAATTCAAAACTCAGAATGTGCCAAGCTGATGCTATATCAGGTTAAATTCACTTCTCGGCCCAGCTCAAATCCTGGCTGATCATCGGTCACACGATTGCTTTCAGCATCCAAGCCACCTGCCTTATCCAAAGCTCAGTCCTTGTCAGATGGAATCAACTCTCAAGCCGTCCACAGCGATATCGAATCAACAATCCGCCGCCCGATACCAAGCTTTATCAAGTCCAAAGTCGAGCTAGTCTCCGAAGACATGAGTATCGACTACCGCTTTCGCTTTCCGTCTAACTATAAGGTGGATCAATCTCCTTGGAGTCTTCAAGCACCCGGATATCATCGTTCAGTAAGTAATCACAATCCCATCAACATCTCAACTAATAAACCCCATACCAGACCACCGTCCCCTCAAGAGATCACCCGAACGAACGAACCAAGTCAAAAGGATTTGCAGCGTCAAGTACGCACACTCCTTCTACAATTCACATCCCCAACTAATACGCTCACAGGTTGAAATGTTTACCTCCACGGTTATGAGGCTAAACTGATTTTCCTTTCTTTTCTAGTGTTCATATTTTTAACTCGTGACAGTTTAATTCCCAACATTTATTATATAGGACTCACCTTCGGATTGCGAACGGCTCCCTGCTGCTGTCAAGTGGTTTTCTGCGGTTTCTCCTCGGCTGTCTGGTTTCCCGGTTCCTCGGTCCCGTTGCCTTGTTTTCCGATTTCTTCGTCTGGCTCATCTTACCACGGCGGTAATGTTGTCTGCCACAGATCTGCGTGAGTCGCTTTCCTATCTTGATCTCTATATGCTCCTTGGTGCGGTGTTCTTCTGGAAGTTCCAGTTCGAGCTTTGTTAACATCTCAGTTATAAATTCTGATGGTACGTTGGCTTCCATGTTCCCTTTAGTAAGATCAGAGGTGAAGAATCTTCTCTAAGTACTGGGCTTCATCTGTTGCTAAGTCAATTTGCAGACCTTTTCTTCACCTCTGATAGTACTAAAAGGGACAGAAGCTAAGGTAGCATTACAATCTATAATCAAGACGCTAAGGATATCAGCGATGAAGGGCATACATTCGAAGGATGGATCTAATCTCTATATAGGTCGACCAAAAGAATACGCTGAAGCAGTGTACGTTTTTCCTACACTGAAGGCGCTCCCTTACTCGTGGCCAATTGCATCACGTTGTCCTCAGGAGTGTGAGGAATCGTGTCTGCAATAGCTTTCCGTGAGCTCGTGGTCCACGACGCGGTAATTGTCTTTTGGTAAGGAGAACGCACACGCGCATTCCCAGTCCGGCTTGACGCTTCAGACAGCACCTGCTCCTCGGGGAAGAAAGCCTCCTTCAAGGCCGCATATAGATTGCTCCTGCTCCACTCTCAGCCTGTTCTTTCTCTTCTCCCGCTTCGCGTTGCTTGCGGTCACTCTGTTGATGAAGAGCAACGACAGCGTCCTGCGTGTACGGTTCTGGAATTCTCGCCGCGACATCGTACGAATTTCGAGCTTTGGTGAGCAGAGATTGTGTTGCAGCCTCTCATTTCCGTTGGTCTCTGCTTTCTCTGTGATCCAGTCTATTCGCAGACGCTCGATAAAACTTGTCACAAGCCAGTATTGTCTTTTCCATCTCCGTCCTGGTCAAGCTTTCAGGATGTTCGGTTAAGGTGGCTTTCTAGTTTTCTGGTATCGAGACACTCGCGAACGACGAAGGTTTGAAGAGCTGGAGAGGCTTCCGATGCATGCATCTCGGGACTCGGACATCCGCCAGCATTCTGTGGCTCTAGAGATCTACCCGCCCCGATCTTGTTTTAGTCCACCAGGTCGTCAAGCCCCAAACATCACACGGCCAGCTGGAAGAGAGCCTACGTTGTATCCTTCCAATCTCGTCCTCGTCCTGTGTGACCAACTCCCTACGATGTCCTGACCGGTGCCTCTTCAGAGATGCGGCTAAGAGACGTCCAATCCCAATTTGCACACGCCGGACACACTGGTCATGATCCTTTACAGGCAGCGCAGTGGGGGCTTGGTAGATTGCGGTGTCCAGACTCTTTAGTCATGGTTGTATAATCCGTAATGGTAGATGTAGCTTCACACATTCCTCTAGGTAGAAGCGGTGTTCTCGTTGGTCTCTGTCTTCGTTCTGGTGGGTCCTAACTAGCTGCAACAAGCGATCTGCTGGTCATTCTCATGATGTCTTTCTGAGCGGTTTCACCATTGGGTTGAACAGGTCGTGCTCATGCCGAGACTCAATCTTCTGAAGAGAATTCGCGATTCCGCCGCGGATGTCCCTTCTCGCCCGGGATTGTCCATCTGGTCTCGCACAGGACTCGCCCTCCTAGCGGGTATTGTTTTCCTTCGTTAAGCTCCTAGTGAGCTGTCGTATGTCGTGAAGTTGCCGGAGAAGGGCTCGTCGAGGATGTGGTGCAGTTGTGCCCATTGAAGTAACGTCAGCGATGAAAGCCTCAAGTTTCCGGTCGGAGTATGCCTGTGGAACAGAGCCGGTAACATGTCTAGCAGGGTCATTATACTGCGCGCTCAACGGATATACGCTGTCACAGCCTCGGTCATGGACGCATCCGTTGATTGCTGGTGAAGTGTCTGGCGAGACATCCGCTGAGAACATCCTCCACGCATCCATCACCACACACCGTCGCGCTGTTCTCCCGCATATGTTGTGATCATGTTGGTGAGAAGCTGTTCTCGATGCTCTCAGGATGTGGTAATTCGGCGCCCTTTTGCCTTTGAAGATATCCATCCAGACAACTTGTGTATGGGTATTCTTATCGACCGGTCTTCCCATGAGCTTCAACATCACTGCTGTCTGTACCTCGAGGTCGTCAGGCTTTCGACAACCAGTCCCATCATTGGCACCACCACCAAAGGTTCTTTCACCATTGGACCTTCTTACTTCTCTACTCTTGGTATCGAGTGCGCTTGCCTCCGTGTCTGTCATCTGTCATGACGTTCTGGTTAGGCATTGTCTGGCCGAACCGTCCGACCGGAGACAACACCGTGTATCTGACACGGCGGATCTCAATCGCCCGCGCGAGGGCTTCCTAGGCTCCTCATCTTCCGCTCCTTGGTCTGCCGCCAGAGCATACGTTCCTCGGACGTTGGTTTGCGCGACCGGATCGTTCAATGATTCGTGCGATCTCCGTGAGCTGGCCGTAAACCAATCTTCCTTGTGCTATGTCATTCTGTACGGTCTGCAACGCTCCAATAAGGCGGTGGAGCGCTTCGGCAACCCTCTCTGAGCAATGGTGAGGCTGTCAACCTTGGTAGGTACGAGAGTTGATTCTTACCCGTTTCGCACAACCTCCATGCCTGGCTTCGCAAGGTGATTATCTTGCGGTCGCTGGGGATGCCATCCCGTCTTCTTGGGTCCATAAGCACAAGGTCGCGACATTGTAGGATGCCGTTGATACATTCTCGTTAACAGCGGTAGAATCCTCGTTCGTGAATTGATACACTCTTGTACTTTAGGTAGGTCGTAACCATTGAACGAGGAGCCATAGTTTCCACATTCGGTTCGTACTCGACGTCCTAGTTCGACTCTGTGCTGCCGTCAACACCTCCTCGTAAATTGTTTCTTCGTCTTCCGTTCACGGGACGGCCTCACCAGGCCGTGGCAAGTGCTGCAAGGGGTGTATCAGTGCCAGACCATGCAGGAATTCGATGAGAAAGCTGGCAGGGCCAACAGGCTGCTTCTGCCTATTGTCCTTGATTGCTTCCTCCCACTCCTTTTTCGAGTTGTGGTTCCGAGCTCTGGACATATCGTCGTTCTGGTTGCAGCGGGCTTCTGTTTCCGCGCTGCTCTGGAGCTTGAGAGTTGCTTGAGGGCGTTTTGAGACATGGCATCATCATTCTATGTCCAATTTGTGAAACTGAACACTTGAGGACTACTAGCCAAAAGAGCCGCCCATGTAGCAGCATTTGTGTTGCTAGGTACTCTTCAACAAGAGGGCTGCGGTCGGTGTCAACATCTGGAGAACAGATGGCTAATGAACAGAGACGTCGAGCTCGTCATGAAGGACCTGAATGCCACGCCCGACGATGTCAATGCCAAATCCGGCTCGAGCGAGAGATCTCTCCATATGTTGAATCCTTCTCTGCACTGGAATCAGCAGCATTGCTTTCGGTACCTGATTCCATTTTTGGGGTTGAAAGCTTAGGAGATCTAACTGCTACCGCCGTTTGGAGACGCAGAGATTTCCCTACTAACAGCATACTATTTTTGGAAACCTTAGGTTTAACGACGTAGACGTCGTCCTCATCATCACTTTTCTTGTTGTCCTCAGAGCTTGCCTTGTCCACGCCTCGCCTCTTGATGGCTTTTCTACCTGAGCCGGGGGTATTCTTTCCATCATAGAGCTTTCCTTCAAGTCATCGATATCGGATCGAGTCCGCCAGTTCGACTGTCTCATGCGTTGGAGCAATTCTCATTGATCCATGCTGAGTGTACAGAGGGGCTGGTGAGCTTTCTCCATGCCATTTCAAGATCCCTGGGGTTGCTGCAGACTCCTAGCATTCCACCATGTCTGTCGCGTCTTCATAAAAACAGGCATGAGGTAGGTGGTACTACGTGGTAGCCATTTGGCAGTGCACGTTGTGTGAAGGAATTCATGCATGAACGGAAACATGATCATCCACTCAAGCAAAGCTTCCACGGCGATCCGGACCATATGAATAACCGGTTCTTCTGAAATGTAGCCGGCCATAGCGGCTCGCTCGAGTTGGAGGCTCATCCAGTTCGCATCGAAAACCTTATTCTCTGCCCTGGCATCCACTCCGCTTCCAGCCGAGTCACCATGACGTCCTGATTCTATGTATGGAATTGTATCTTACCTGTTGTAAGGCGTGATAATAGCTATGCATACTTTAAGGGTGTTAATGATCAAAAGACAGGCGATCGGCGGCCCTGGGTGGCGTTCTTCGGGCTCAATACTCCACCCGGCTCCGGTATAGAGGGGAAGTGTGGCTTTGCTGTTAGCTTGCTCCTGGTAATCCTAGCTTTAGGAGGCCGGAGGCTTGCCAAGTCAGGTGATCCTGTTATAGGATAGTGACAAGAAGGTTGACTTGCATATTGACTTTGTCTCTGGTTCGTCGTCATGTGCCCTCTGGACAGCATCGTCAGTAAGATGTGGAGCCTGGGATAAGCGGAGGCATCGAGATAAGAAAATACAAGACAGCCCTTGGAACCTGGAACCTGGACCTTGAAACCTGGATTCTGGACTCTGGACCCTGGACCCTGGACCCTGGAACGCCTCCCGGACTTCCCTGGAAAGACCTTCGTTGGCATTGGTTGAACCTGTGAGCATGCGTCGCGAGAATGACCATATTATTCTCTACAATGTACATCATTTGAAGCTGATCAAGCTGTCCGGCGGATTCATTTCCTGGAGAATTACCAAGGCCTCTCGTCGAATGCACGAACACATCTTTGGGAACTGCGCTATTGTCCCATACAGCTCGCACCTCTCCGCATATGCGTTTTAGCTCAAACATTCAGTGAGGCGTCCTCCCAGTATTGTATCAGTGCGGTACGATGTGGACCAAGACATAATCCGCGTCCATCTCCTAGCCGTAACTTCGGTATGGACGTACTGGTACAGTACCGGACAGAGCAAGTGCATATGCTCTATCTGCACTTGCAGCTCGAATGGGGCTGACTTAGAAAATTCTTCTAAGTCTTCTTGGGCAATGATCCTCTTGGCATCCCATGCAAGGGTACATATGATGCATCGGATCGCCATGTCTAACTCTAGATACCGTAGGTCCATATGTGGGTATGGCCATAGGTTGCTATCGATGTGTCCTCGAACAATCCGTCCGAGCATGTGCCACTGTGGTCGCCGGAATGCCAATTTCAAAGGCGGGCTTCACGAAACCATCGGTAGGTATGAAGATATTGCCCAGATTGCATTCATTGCTCCACTTATGAAATTGTGGTAGTGGGTCTAGAGAGGCGAAGAACCTGACCTCGTCTAAGCATTCGAGTCATCCATTGGACAACATCAGAGGCCAATCGTCGGTTCCCAAGCATGTGTTCTCGGAGGATCGTGAATCGCCTAGCCTATTCGTGGCATTTCTGGACATCCCTCAGGCGCATGTGGTGGTTCGTATGACGTTCGTACTTTCGTGCTCGAGATGTTGAACCGACTTCTCGAGGTCATGAATTTGACCGCTGAGATCACCGATAGCATTCTCCAGACGGAGAAAGCTATTTTCGAGATTCATTCTAAGGTCCGCAACTCCATGATGGATATGCAGTAGTACTCTGTCATTGGTCTTCACGATCGACCGCAGATCTTCGCCAAACTCAGTTGTCTGCTCCAGCATCGATTGTAGGTCGTCATAGTGTGCCTGTGTGATTTACGAAGATCCTCGCTAAACTCAGCTATCTTTATAAAGGGGCTTTCAGGGTTGTGTAGAGTCTCATCGACGCTGGCCATCATATCCTGGAGTGGTTCTGCTCTGGCATGTCCTGAGAACATCTTGTTTCGAGCATTCCGGAACCGTCTTAATCAATCTCCGTATCGGCTTGAGAGATCCGTATTTCTTGGATGCATCTTTCAAGTTGGTATATTGAATCCTTGAAGATGTTCACTTGTCGTCGCCAAAGCGGTATAAGCGTGTCTAGACATCCTACCCCAGGTCCCATTCACCGATGTTTGACGGGGGCTCGCTCACTAGAGATTCATCCAGAATAAGTAACCGTGATCATATCGTTATTTCGATACGATCGGAAGGCTTCCTCCAACTTCGTCAGTCTTTCAACTAACAGGTTCTTCTCGGGCTTAAGATGGCTGATCGCTTCACCAAGCCGCGCGCTCTCATCGTCAAGAACTTGTTTGCGATACAAATTATTGTATCGCTCGTTGAGTCTCGCCGCTGCCGATGTCATGTTCGCATGCTGCAACTTGAAAGCCTTCTTCCCGAGCCGAATCGAACTCCCAAAGAAGATTGTCGATCTCCACATTAGCCATGCTGTTGGCCATGTCCGAAGTCCCTTCCTGCCAGAAGTGCGATGCAGGTCATCTGGGGCGTGCGTGGGTACACCTCTTGGTCCCACTCCATTTAGAAACCATGGAGCAGCATTTGTGTTGCTAAGTGGATTTCCTCTGGAAACACCCCACCGTCTTCTTGTCCGCATTCCCAGCTGCATGTCCTCGCCAGTCACGACCCACGTTGCGCATGATGTGATGCTTGTTCTGGGAACGCATTCCGTGGAGGCACGATGAGGTACTCCAGGAATATCGTCTCTGGAGACCTGACCGAGAGATTGAAGACTGCCAGAAATCTATCCAATCCTGGGTTGTGTCGCAGAACTTCCCGTGGTGTTTCCGTGATGATCACTCTGATGCTTCTGATACTCAACCCGCATCGGATTATCTTCCCCGCCCGTGGTTACATGGTCCATGGACCGAACTAGGTTCGCGTTCAGCATTCATTTCGGAGGTTTCCATCATCAACCAAATTCAGCACGCAGGGTAGCGTCGATGCCTTTTTGTTTCTCTTCGTCCGGCGTTTCTTGTCGACTGGTTGTGCCTCTTTCCTTCGGCGTGGCCTTTTGCCTGCTGCTGCCTTTCAGGGTCATGGTATCGACGTTAAGGTAGAAACCAGGTGGACCCGAGCAAGCATCCTCTGTATTGCGGCCATTCTCCGGTTCTCCTTGACAAGGTCATCGAACTTGATTTTGAGCTCGTCTTGGCTTGGTGGCTTCACGACCTCGATGTGTTCCCTTACCTGGCCGCTGATAGCGCTTATCATCTCGGTATGCCTCATGGGGAGCCGTTGAATAGATACGAAGTAGGATCGATGGGAGTGGACGGGATGCGACAACCGCCGCTGAAAAGGTCACACCTCCTGTGTCTGGATCGTCTGGATCTCTCTTGCCAGAGTCAAGTCATCTATCAGTCTGTCTCTGAGCTCGGTCATGCGCTGAAATTTCCAAATGTTCACAAGCCTCGTATCCATCAAACACTTCTACGTGTCGATAGAGAATTGGGATGGCTAAGCGATAGAACCTGTGGCATACAGCACTACAATAGCGCAGTGTCATGGCTTCGTTGCTCTGGGAAAGTCGACCGTGATATGGAATTGTTGTGCGGTTACACTTCCGACATGACGTACCAGTATACTGTGTTGATACCTCGAGTCTCTGCTACCGCATGATCATGTTAAACGGGTTTTTGGGATCTGTGGAGGTTGCTTTTTGGTGCCTGAATTTCCATGGCTAGGCCAAAAAACGGGCGCGATCTTCCAACATGTTTAGCGGGGCCAGTAGTTGGCATTTTGTTGACATCGGCGACCCAGTCCCGGTTATCTCCGTACTCCTGATGGCGACATTCCGACAGAGGATCCGACGACACATCATGCGTATGGGTACCCGTGGTGTGGGCGCTTCCAATGGAGGCATGACCTTCTTCGACGTTCATCCATTTGGATGTAATCGCTGCACCCTCGTCCCCGCATTCATTCAGTTGCCGTGCAAGTAGATGTGGCTTACAGATCGACACGAAGTCCCATGATAAAACGGGTGTGTAATGTCTTCTTCGCATCGATGGTCGCAGTGTCTGCGTCGACAACATCCGTTCACCCTCGAAGAAGCTGAGAGGCTGAATGGTAGCGGAACATCAGCCGCCTTTCCTCGTTCTTCTCAACTCTCTCATGCTCACACACTATCCGGGTTCATAACCTGTGTTGGGCATCTCTGTAGGAATTGCATTAAGAGTCATGGCTTTTGCCGCATTCCCATCCTTTATAGCAAGCTTGCCTGGAGTGTGTGTTGCACGACTCATCTTCCGTGGTTTCGGGGTTCCTGCCTTTGTTCTTGGGGAATTTGGTGGAGGTTTGGCGCCCTGTGAGGAAGACTATTTGGAGCAGTTTGAGTTCGCTTTTTGAAGGTGGTATTGCTTTTGTTTTGTCCTGTGAGGAAGACTAACTATTTGTGGAGCTTGTGTCTCTGCATTGTATGTGGAGCTCGTGTCTCTACTTTTTGAAGGGGTATTGTGGAGTCAGTGGCTTCACGTACTTGGTGTGGAATGTGAAGCTCGTGTCTTCACGTACTAGGTGTGGATTATGGAGCTCGTGTCTTGATGTTTCACTGTGGTGCCTGAGAGTGTTCAGGCAGAAGGGTGTTTGGTGGACTTTCTATGGGAATGGCAAGGGAGGAGATGGAGGAGATGGAGGTGGAGGTGATGTTTTATCTTTTGGTAAGAAGGGTGTTGGTTTTTAAGAAAGTTAAGAATATGTACTTGGTCGGTGATGGATGATTACGCCCTAAAGGAGAATGGAGGTATGGAATGGTCGATGGATATCCATGAAAGTTTCCTGTATCGAGGACTTGGATTGGGAGCTATGATGGAGTTAGCGATGGATTATCAGACGATATACTTTCGGGCAAAGACAGGAAGGATGTTCTCCGCAAATCTTAACATACTCCACATCTCCTCCCATCTAACGCTGTGACAGCCTCATTTCAACCCAGGTCCAATATCCCAACACCACTCTGACGTATCAAAACATTCATCTTCCGTGTATGTCCTTTATCATAACTGGAACATCTCCACTCAAGTATTAAACATACCTACCCACTTCCATCTCCACCATCACCGCTGACTCCCTCATCCATCCATCCACCTTGCACTCCCACTCAACTCCACGACTTCCTCTCTACTCTCCGCTCTTCTTCTTCTTCTTCTTCTTCTTCTT
>AJFL01000206.1:0-18973 GCA_000467735.1 Rhytidhysteron rufulum CBS 306.38
TACACCTATCAGTGATTCATCCTCACATTATCATTGAGGAACGAATGGCATAGAAAATCCTCCGTAGAAAGTTTTCAATGGATAAGCGGCTTACCTGCATGTTCGTAGTTAGATGAAGCTTATTGGATGGAATCTGTCATACCTCTATGTGACATGCACTCAAAATTTATGACCTCTATGATTCGGTGCTCTGAATCGCCTAAATTGGACTTTTCATTCCGTGACTGTCATAAAAAATTGGATATTAAGAATCAGACGTCATAGGTCCCAGGCACCCAGAGTGGTAATATAAGTGCTGACATTTACAGGTATTTGTAAGGGAGTAATTACGTTAACTTAGATGCAGTCGTTTGTATCTCGGTGGTATATTCTAAACAGAATGTAAAAGCATGCGTCCAAAGTGAAGAATAAAGCTGTCCTCAGAACGAAAAGGAGGCAATGCCGTCACTCCTTCATCGGCCCCGAGAAGCCCTTTTTTCATCAACAACCCCATCCCGACCCAACCCAAAATAATGACCTGATTCTCAGGCGATCAAAAGAAAAAGCATAGTACAAACACGGACAATGCGTTATGGAATGTCAGATGAGACGCCAATAACCACGTTACCTTCCATGAACGCTATGTTCCCGACGCCTCCGGAAGAGGCGTAGCCGTGTGAGGTTGCCACTATATATATTGTGGTGTACTGGGGATGCAATTGAGTCGTTAATAACTGCATAAAGTGGGGAGGTAATGGGAGTGGGACATAAGATGGGCCGGACAGCACGGCACGGCAGAAGAACTTTGGACTGAGCGCATCATATCTTGCATGATATCAATGTCCAGAAGTTTTAATTAAAAGTCTATAATATAAAGAGATGAAAGAAATCCCACCACATCTATCAGAGATCTATAATAGTTTGAGGAAGGGAAAAAAAAAAGAAATCTATACCTCCACCCACCCCAGCTGTCTCACTCAGACCGGACATATCTCTCATTAAGCAGCAGCGGTAACAGTTTCACTGCTTACGGAAACCAGCCTTGACCTCCCTGCAATCATCTTCGCTAACCCCAGAATAGGCAACGGACTCATCAGCTCGAAAATCTGTACGTGCGCCTCCAATTGTTTAGAAACCCAGTTGCGCAACTCCACGGCAATAAGCGAATCTGTTCCGTAACTCGACACGGACCGATCTGGATTCAACTCCTCAGCTGGCATCGCCAACAGTCTCGATAGCTTGGTCGTCATAGCTGTTTGAACGAGCTCGACAGCCGTCTCAGGAGTTGCTGCATCGCGTAGCGCAGTCCGGATATCAAGCTCCTTGGTTGAAGTCTTCGCAGTGTTCTGATGCGAAGGTGTGGTCCACATATGCGAGAACTTAGGATCGGGACGCTGAGAAGCTGCTTGCTCGGATCCACTGAACGGATCTGCTCGCTGAAGACCGATCATCACCTGCGACTTGCTTGAATTCTCAGCAATGGGGTGAGCAATGGCCTCGTCGAAGAGAGCAAGGACATATTTGAGGGGTAGAATCTTCACTCCTTGTTGCATAGCGTGCTGAGCTGCGGTTTCGTTTTCGGCTGTGTAACCTGCGGATCCTACGACACCGAGGTCGATGGTGCGGATGGGGAGGCCGCGGGAGGTGAGATGTCGCGCGAAGGCATCCTGGAACGTGCTGCCGCCGGCATAGTTGCCTTGACCACGGGACCCGACGATACCGCAACCGCTGGAGAGGAGGACGAAGAAGTCGAGGGAGGAGCTGAAGACGGTGGACAGGTTGAGGGTGCCTGTTACTTTGGGGCTCAGGGTGGCGCGCCATTGGTCGTGGGTCATGCTGTCGACTGTCGAGTCCTATATTGGGTCTCTAGTTAGAGGTGGGCTCTTTTTCTCCAATCCTGTGTTGATTTCACTCACGTGTAAGGCCATTGCCCCTTGGAATATTCCACGAATCGGGAACTGACTCGTTGCATCCTTCACTCTTCGGAGATCGTCGATGTTGGCAACACTGCCTTGGTAAATTGTCAGATGAGCACCGGCTTCCTCCATCTCCTTGACAAGTGCTCGCTTGGCATCGCTGTCTGTTCCAGAGCGAGAAAGTGTTGCGACGTGTTTAGCACCCAGTTGGACCAGATGTCTGATGATGGCTCTCCCGAGACCGCCTAGTCCACCGGCTACGAGATATGTTGCATCGTCTCGCAGCTTTGGTGGAGTTGGTTTCTCCGGCTGGCCCTGAAAGTATCCGTTTAGTATACATCAATTCAGCCTCTGTCTTGAGAACAAACTTACCTTAACCCTTGTGGACTCATCCAACTTCAAGACAATCTTCCCCAAATGCTTTCCGGCTTGCATAAGCCTAAATGCATCTTCAAGCTCCGCAATCGACATAACATTAATCGGATCCAGTATTTGAACCTTCTTCGAATAAACAAGTTCAATCACTGTTCCAAGTAAAGCTTGCATCTGAGCTGGTTTATACTGCGCCACACCGGTCAAATCCACCGCAGCGAATGCCGCATTTCGCTCCAGATATTGGGTTTCCATCCTGGCATTTGAGAGCAAATCTTTCTTCCCTACTTCAACGAAGCGGCCAAATTGAGAGAGGCAGAGCTGACTCTCACGTGCTGCATCGCCACTGAGAGAGTTGAGAATGACATCGACTCCGTTGCCGTTTGTCTGGCGTCGAATTCCTGGTCCAAAAGCCAGTGAGCGACTGGAATAGATGTGTTCATCCGGTATGCCAAATTTCTGAATAATGAAATTCTTCTTGTCGGCGTTACCAACAGTGACGAAGATGTCGCCAGCTCCGAGATATTTCGCCAGCGCAATAGCAGCTTGCCCTAGAGCGCCTGCGGCGGAGTGAATAAGGACGGAATCTCCCTTCTGCAAGCGACCCACATCTCTGAGCGCGTAAAGAGCTGTGGCGTAGGAGACGAGAATGGCACTGGCTTGCTCAAATGGCATATCATCCGGAATACGCTGCACAAGATGGTAATCGAGGTTACTGAAAGTAGCCAAACCATCATAGCCCAAGGCGCAAACACGATCGCCAATCTTGAAGTGATTTCTGGCTTCGTCGCCCACTTCAACGACTACACCGCTGCATTCGATGAGCATGGCACTGAGACCTTCAAGTTGACCCATTGCATTCATCAGGTCTTTAAAGTTCAATGCCACCATTCCGAGCTGAATACGGACTTCGTTTGCGCGTGGAGATTGACTGTGCGGTTGACTGTCCGTCCAGTAGAATGACTCCAGAAGACCCGGTGTCTCGATCTCCAAACCTAAGGCGCGATTTGGTTGAAGAAGAGGTGCAAGTTGCGGTTCCAGCTCTCCGTTGCTTCCTCGAATATACCCCTCTAGGGTACTATCGGCTCGGATTCTAGGAATAAGGATCTTGCCCTCCCTCACGGCGTATTCAAATTCCGGTAATGGGGCTTCAAAATCGGGGTCGAAAGCCTGATTGCACACATCCTGAATTTGCCACGCCATTTCAAGTGGGCTGTTATTTTCAGGATCCAGATCGAGTGTAAAAACATTCCTTGAGAGATCTTCCGATCTCAGCGTCCGGCAAAGACCAGTGATGATGGCCTTTTCCGGGTTAGAGGATTCCACTGCTGCACCTTTGGTAACCCAGAGCACACCCTTCGATTGACTAAGTATGCTCTTGAGTGTTTGGAATTCGGATTTGGTGCAAGATGCTAGGAAGGGCTCTATGATTTCAAGGAAGACGACATATATGGCGTCGGAGAGGATGGGAGTATGGATACAGTGCTGTTGGACGATTTGTCGGTCGTTTGAACTCGTCATGAGGTATTGGAAGGCATTGGCGACATCCCTGGCATCATCGTGGACTATGATTTGGATTTTTGGGAGTTTTGTTGTTTTCCTTTTAGGGGTTGCGGTGGAGATGATCAAGCTGACTTGATGCTCGTAAGCCGGTTCGTAGTCTTTCATTTCGGCATCAACACCAGAGAAGCCTTCGTTCCGCAAAGCCTTGTCCCAACGGGGCACATTGAGTAAGGGGGAATCCACACGACCATCGTCAGCACCCAGCCACCATCCAGGCAGTGTCCCGACAATCATCGGCCAGGTCATGTGTGGTTCGGTGATCTCGACGAGACCCAACTTTCCACCCACCTTTAGGAGTTTGCGGACGTTTTGAAGGGTTTTTGGTATAGATTCAGTGGCATGCAGAACGTTGGAGGCGAGGATAAGATCGAATGTGCCTTCTTCGAAACCTTGCTCACTGACCGATTTCTCAATGTCAAGTTTCCTGTACTGAACAAGTTCACCAAAGGCCTCAAGCCTGGATCTTGCCTTTTCGAAGAAACCACTCGAGATGTCAGTGAAGACATATTGCTCGAGTTTGTCGGGAGTGGTTCTACGACCGTCCGAATCAGTGGTGAGTGCCTGGAGAATGGGAAGTGTGGTGCTTGCAGTTCCCGCACCAATCTCCAAAATCCGCATGTGCGGGTTCTTGAATTGAAGTTGTCGCACATAGTTGGCCAGCTGGAAGTGACAGCGGTCGATTGCCTCGGCAGAATAGACCTTGTACAGGAGATCGTCTTCGAGGAGTACAGTTAGAGGGTCTACCTCCCCTTTCAAAATCTGATCAAGATGATCTCCAACCTGAACTAATGCTCTACCATCGATACCATGGGAGATGACTTGTTCTCTCAATGTCGCATCAGCCTCAACGGGAGCATCGGCTTTTTGTGCTCGAATCCATTGGAACAATTTATGAAGATGTGGTTCCATTGCTTTTTCGTTCTCCGGTGTGATGGAGGAGACGACCTTTTGCATGACGGAATGGCAATATCGGTCGTATGCGTCTCGCCGCTCTGCAGCCGAGATTTCTGGAAGTCCGGCACGGCTCAGTTCTTGGATATCCTCGAACTTTGCCAGTGCTGTATCCAGTGACCAATCGATGATGTGGCAGAGATCCTCTTCGTTGGTGTCGTTGGAGGTGCTGAGTATTCCGCCCGTAGAGGTGAATTCGAGTCCGTTGACTTTGATCAGGGTCGGTTGTGTGAGAGATGAATCACTAACTGCGATCTCAGCTCGTTGCTTCGAACGTCCGAATGGTTCAACGACGGCGTTGACAAGGAGACGTGTTCCAGGGGTAGAGGTCAAGTCGCTGGAGAATTCCATTGACTCGATGTTCGTGAGCACGTAGCTAGTATCCATCAAACCAGCGTCCATCAGGGCTGGAAATACGGCCTGAAAGCAAGTATCCAGCGTAGCCGGATGTAGGAAATGAGGCTGTTGGTACTCTGCAGGCATAAGCGCCTTGGTATCCGGAATGTCAAGCGCGCAGATCGAACCCAGTGGTCGTGAGTGAATTTGCTTGAAGCTCGCAAAGGCATTGGTGTACTCGATTCCAACTGATCGAAGATCACTGTAAAATCGATCAGGGTCAAGAGACTTGCGGCAGTCTCTCCGAGCTTCCTCGAATCCACGACGAGCGCTCTCAACCTCGTGAATGCTTTCGCGTGCACCTTCAATCTCACCCGGGTGATTGCGGTTTTCCACACATATTAGACCGCGAGAATGTTCAGTAGCCTCTGCCTTATCGGATACGGAGAATACACGGAATTCCTTCCAGGTAGATGAAGTGTCTCGAGCAGAGGAAGTGTATTTTCGGAGTGTGAAGAATGTCTCGACACCATTGGAATCATCTGGAATCAGCAGAGCACTTCCGATGACCACGTTCCTAAAGCGACAGATGAGGTTCTTCCACATCCTCCCTTCTCCTAAGACAGTCTGACGGAGGGCTTCCAATGCCATTGATATGTGACCCGCTGCGGGAAAGATGACTTGATCATTAATGACATGACCTTTGAGCCAGGGCATGTCCGATACACGCAGATAGGTTCTCCAAGTAGGCTCCACAGAGAGGCTGTCATGACTTGGTACACCGAGTAGATCATGTCTTGTGAACTGTCGGGAGCGATATTGGGAACTCACACGACCTTCATGCCAGTGGGACATGGAGTGTTGCCAACTATATGTTGGTAGATTGGTCAACACCTTCCTTGTTGCCATACCTGTTGGATCATTGATGGCATTGAAGTCAACATTAATCCCTCGAACGAACAAATCACCAGCTGTTTGTACAGTGGACTTGACAGCATCCACGTTTCTCGAAAGTGCGGAACAGTATGAGACCTTTGATGCATCTTGGCCGAGTGCTTTGAGGGTTTGTTTTATAGGACCAGCAAGTGCTGAATGTGGTCCAATCTCCAATATGCCATCAGCAAGTGAGCGACCATTTGTTGTCGTCGACATGCGTAGAGCTCCTTGAAGAGCATCGGAGAACCTGACCGGAGACACCATGTTTCGGACCCAATAGCGTGCATCCAGCGACTTGCTTTGCACTTCTTTGCCGGTCACGGAGGACACCATGGGGATGCCGAAGCTGGATTCAAGGGGTTGAACTCCTTCCATAGCTGACAAATACTCATCTCGAGCCAGCTCCATGTGGTGCGAGTGATAGGCGACATCGACCATCAACAGTCGGTTAAAGATCCCTTCAGCTTCAAGGAGTGCCTTCACAGCCAAAATTGCCTCTCTATCTCCAGAAAGAGTGACACTTGAAGGACTGTTGATGCAGGCAACGACAACATTTCCAGGCAACTGGCTAGTTGCTTTAGAGATGTACTCCGATGCCAGACTTTGGGATAGACCAGCAGCAAGCATGGCGCCGTTGAGTTCGGGGTGTTGCTTCTTGAGATTGGCAACAGAGCGTCCACGGTAAAATGAGATTGCCAGAGCGTCTTCAGCAGAAATATATCCCGCCGCATATGCTGCAGCTATCTCTCCACTAGAGTGTCCGCAAACCGCATGAGGCCTGATGTTCCAAGTCCGTAACAGGTCCACAAGAGCAACCTGAATCGCAGTACAGCATGGTTGTGAAAGAGAAGCTTCGTTTATCCGTGATTGTTCTCGGGATTTGCTCAGTTCGTTGACGAGCGACCAGTCTGCACCAAGTTGTCTGAGGTGTTGATCGGCCGTGTCAATTGCTCGAGCAAAGGTTGGATATGCGTGAAGTAATTCCCGGCCCATGCCAGCCCATTGTGCTCCTTGACCTACATGTATACGGTTAGTTAATAGACACGCAGTGAGGGTGCATGATTCTTACCAGTGAAGGCGAAACAAATTCGTGGGTCATCAATGGAACGCTGTGATCGAATCAAGCCTTTTGACACTTCATCGAGAGCATTGACCAACTCCTCCTGATCACAAGCGCTTATGGCAACGCGATGTGGGAACCGAGACCGACGTGTTGACAATGTGTATGCCAAGTCATCAAGAACATTGCTGTCGTTTGCTTGAAGTAGCTCGACATATCGCTTAAGCTCAAAAGCCGCCCTGCTTGTTCCATGTTCGCTGTCATGGGAGAGTACAAACAGACGTCTGTTGAAGCTGTCTATGTGAGTGTCTCCGCTCAAGATTGACGCCGCATCTGTATCAGCAAGTTCATTTGAGCTAGCCCCGTTTGTAGAATGTCCATTTGTAGTTCCGTTGAGGGACTGTCCATTGGGTACGTTGAGGTAACCATTGGTAGAGTGCCCACTGGTGTGTGGTAGTGTGGATGTTGGATCGGGATGATATGCGTCGAGTATAGCGTGCGCATTCGTCCCTCCGTACCCAAAGCTGTTCACGGAAGCTCTTCGAATAGAATTGGTAGGCCAGGATTGGAGTGCTTGGGGAACCTAACCTCAAGTAAATATAGAGTCGGCCAAGAGATCGATAAACAACATACCTTTAGATGCCAATCATCAAGTGGAATAGCATCACTTGCTTTGGAGAAGTTGAGGTTGGGAGGGATGAAGCCTTTCTCAAGCATCAAGGTAGTCTTCAAGAGCCCTGCAAGACCAGCAGTGCTCTCGGTATGGCCGATGTTGGTCTTAACACTTCCTACATAAAGCGGCGATTCTACGGTGCGATTCTGACTGAAAATCTCTGCGAGGGCAGCAGACTCAATCTTATCTCCCACCTTTGTTCCGGTGCCTGATGATGTTATTAAAATCCCATTTGATGTGTCGGAGAAGATTTACCATGAGCCTCAACATAGGCGGTGTCCGTAGGGTCAAGTCCGGCGTCACTGTAGGCTTTTCGGATCATGGCCACTTGAGCTGCTTGAGATGGCATAGTGACACCTGGGGTCCTTCCGTCGGAGTTGACAGATGTACCTCTGATGACGGCACGAATAGGATCTCCATCTCGTAATGCTTCATTGAGAGGCTTGAGTACAATGGCGGCCAAGCCCTCACCTCTGGCAAAGCCACTTGCTCGAGAGTCAAAAGTGTAGCAACGACCATGATCGGATAGGACTCTAGTGGAATGTATGAGTAGGATAAAGAAAAGGAATAAGCGATCTGGACGTACTGAAATGCGGCCATGACACTGATCTTCTCTGGGTCAAGAATCAAGTTGGTCCCTCCTACCAGGGCTTGTTTGACCTCACCAGCACGGATAGCCTTGCAAGCCTCATGTACAGCGACAAGGCTACCGGAGCAGGCAGTGTCCAATGTGATGCTAGGACCGTTTAGATTAAAGTAGTACGAGATTCGGTTAGCCACTAATGCAGTGCCAGTACCGGTGAATCGGTAGCTATGAGCCGCCATGGTCAGTGAGTACATGTACATAGCACATACATATGCATGCTTCGCATCGCATCGCATTCGCATTGGCATCGCATTGGGGCTTGACATACCTCGGTGATAGCTCGGGGTCTCTGCTTAGCATTGTTTCGTAGTCGTGGTTGGAGACTGCACAGTAGACGCCTGTATCCGATGATGAAAGAGACTCGGCAGATATGCCGGCACTTTCGAACGCCTCATATGCAACCTCAAGCATGATCCTCTGTTGGGGGTCGATGGACTTGGCTTCGATCGGACTAATGTTGAAGAATTGGTGATCGAATTGAGACACGTCTTGCTTCAACAGGTAAAGCCCGCGCGTGTTGAACTGCATATAACATGATCAGCTGATGAGTACACAGTAGCCATAGATAAACTAGGCCTACCGCGCCGCTAATATCTGAGCTAGGATGGTAGAATGATGCCATCTTGAAGCGGTTGCTAGCTTCCCTGGACCATCCTGACAACCCCTTTGAAAGCATATGCCAAAGGCCTTCAGGGTTGGTTGCAGCACCAGGTAAGCGACAACCCATGCCGATGACGGCGATGGGGGAGGAGGAGGAGCCCCGTGAGGTTGAATGGGGGTCCATGCCGAGAAACAATTGTAAATTAGATAGGGGTATATAAAAGGTATTGTGGGTGAGTTTGGATGTTTAAGTCAAGGAATTGAGTGATGCCTCTGCGAGAAGGGATCTATCAGAAGGTTCTTCCGTCTATTCACGTAGACCTCTCATGGCTTTATATATAGATGTCTACGCAGTGAAAGGTCCTGTAGAGCACACGTCCCGAAATGGAAGGTATATGTGGGCACTGTTATGATTTGCTGGAGCTTAAACCCATTACACTCTTATGTTTGCCCGATCAGATTGCCTATATTTCCCGATAAGGACGTACTCTGCTGCCGCGGGATCAAACTTCACTTCCCCGTTGGCTATCCAGATGCCGCTAAACCAGACTCAGTGCTTGACAGGGCACCGTTAGCAACGGTATCGTGGTCGCTGAAGATGAAATAGTGGGCTGTCAGTGTCAGGCGCCGAAGATCGTGTTGTTTAGGCTTACTTGCAGGTGCTAGGTACTGTGGGGGGTGTCATTGTTGCGTACACGTAACCAGTTCACATGAGCCACTGCAGTGAATCAGCACGCCGCCCCCGATCCCTGCGTCCAACATCTAGCGCAATCCTGCAGTGCTCGACATGGCTACGGTGCGTCTTCTCGCTTATGGTGGCTAGTTTTACGTGCTGGCGGTGCCGAATAGGAGGTTTTGTAAGGCTGAACGGTACTTGCTTCAGCCCCGGTCGCACAACAACGAGGACCTACTGCACGTCAAAGTCACATATCGCGTGAGCCAATCCCGGCCTTCTGTGCATGGGGCGACGGCGCTGGCGATTGTGGGCCTTCACTGCAGAGATTTGTTTTTTCAGCTGCAGCTCTCTGGAATCGGAGTCTTTCGGGCGCTTATCACCACCTGGAATGTTCATGTCGGCGACCTGCGCTCAAAGGTAGATCGTGCTACTCAGTGATGGCCGTGCATGCTGATGGATGATGATGCTTGAACATCTCATCTTGTATGCCGCCCCTTGCGTGTTCCACTGCCCAGTGACGGCTGCCCCGAGCGAGGTCGAGTGAAGCTCATGCTAAGGTTAGAATAATATGTGAGGCTACCTTGTAACGCGTCGGGCCGCTGTCTGATCGGCTATACGTTAGTGGGTGGGCGTGTTGTTTATTTAGGGGGCAAAGGCCCAACGCTCCGCATAGATTATTCCCAACTGCCTAGGCCCTTTTGAGCGTTAAACCCGAGACGAAGGGGATTGCACGAAGGGGGCTGGATGGATCTAGGCCAAGACGAGCTGTTCGTTGTGCTCGGTTGACCCTCGGAACAGAGCCGTGTGGGTGGGTACCGCGTTCGCTTCACTTGCGGGGAATTCAGCGCTGTGCCGTGTGGGCGGATGACCTGCATAATGGTGCGCCCTCTAGCCGATTCCGCGAACATGTACATTGCTCTCAGCTAAGGATTTTCGTCCTGGATATGGCCATGATGTTCCCGATCGCCTTACTAACACGGCTTAAGAACTGGCAACTTGGTCGTCCCGGGATCATCCTGAACGGCTTCATCTATGCAATTGGTCCAGACTCCCTGCGGCAACTCTGCACTGCCTGCTCCCTACAGGCCCACGCGAGGCCTTCCTCCCTTCCCCCCGTCGCCATTCCCCACGGTTTCCTAGCGCTGACCCCAACTTCCAGGTTTTCGCCTCCCTGGATAAACGTTTCGTGCGGTTTGCATAACAGCCTCACCTTTTGATATTGGTTTATTGGGCATTGGGCCTCCATCGCCCCGCCAAGACACGGGACTGGACACTGGACACCGTGCGGACGAGGAGACGGGATATCTTGGATCCACGAAACGATTGTCAGCGCTAACCCGCGCTCTGCCATCTGCTGCATTTCTGGCATGACAAGGAAAACACGTTCTCTTGCCGAGCACTGGCTATCGGGACCGAGTATATGGATTCCTCAGCACGCCATCTGCATGATCACCACTCGGAAGAAGTGTGGCATTTCCCTTTCCAGCCGCACTGACGGGTCAGAAAAAGCAAACCATTCACTGCAACGGGATGGCACCAATGCAACCTGACATCGGCTCCAACGCCCGGACATCGCCGGTCGGCATGCCGCACTTCGCGCTTTGAGGCCGGATTGGACAATCTCTGGCCCGCCAATATACACTCCTACGTGCTGTCATGCCCACGCTGGCTGGCGTCAAAAGAAGCAATACAGTTGGGCATACGCAGGGAACGAAGACCCTGTGCCGTGTGTGCCACTGAGTTCGCCAACCGTTGGGCGCGCGCACTGGCTGGACCCTTCTTTCAATGGCTATCCTGTCAGGAGCTGGTGCCTTGCGCTGTGTTCACACCGCTGCCTTAGTGGCTGTGGAACACCGCGGAAATCACCGCCAGCTGGCACTTGGCTGACGATAATGCTGTCATGCTTGTCATGTCTGTCATGTGCGTGCCCAACTGCTGGGTTCATACATAATCAGATTGTGCAACCATCAGGTGTGACTAAATCGGGAAAAATCCTGTCCCTTTTGGGATTATGTGTGTGTGTGTGGCAGGTTTCTGACGTGCAATGAGATAGTGTTCGAATGTAAGGGCCCTAATATCTAGAGTGAACAATATAAAAAGGGGTCCAATATTCACTGTACTCCATATCAATACCAGTCGGAACAGTTCCTCCTCTTCATCTCCAACCAACTTGTGCTTGACCCCTCACCCTTTCATACACATCATGGCTACACAAACTATCTTTGTACGGCCCAAAACTCCCTTGGTGCCCGAAATCCTTAAGCTCTCCTTACTCGACCAATTCACCATTCGAGTCTATACTCCAGCCCTAGTCTTCTTCAGGCCATCGCCAGGCGCAACACAAACAGCAATTCTCAATGAACTGGAACAGAGTCTTGCTGGTGTCTTAGATGAGATGCCGTTCCTTGCCGGCAGTGTTGTGCCCGAGGACAAGGCACGTGATACACTCCAGATAGAACTTACGGATGATTCTGGGGTGTCTCTCAAGGTCAGAGAGTACATGGACGAGAGCAAAGGCCCAGTCTTGGACTTTGATGAGCTGCAAAAAGGGTTTTTCCCATCATCTCGGCTCGACCCCTCTCTACTCTGCCCAAGACATTACTTCCCTGATCGGTGTGCACCAGTTCTAGATTTGCAGGCCAGTTTCATTCGAGGCGGTCTTATTCTAGCTCTCTTCACTCATCACTCGGTCATGGATGGTGCTGCGATCGCGACACTGGTCAAGACCTGGTCTGAACACATCACTGCTGTCTCAGAGGGCCGCATCCTCCAAAGACATGAGTACACGCCGCCTGGATCGTTGATGTCATCCATCGACTATCATGGAACAAGATCAAAATACCATTTAACCGACTTTCCTGGATTCAAGGCAAGCAGGTTAGAACGCGAAGACTCGCCAATGTCATCACCAGTGGATGACGACTCCAAGCACGATATTCCCGACATCCTCCTGCCATCCTCCGATCTCACCTTTGGCTACTGGTACATCCCCAAGGAGAAGCTCCGCCAACTAGAAGAACAGGCCAAACCCTCCAACCCCAACGACCGCCAAATGACATGGAGCACCATCTTCGGTGCCTGGGTCTGGCGTCACTACACTCGCGCCCGACGTCTCCATCACCACAATATCAACGAAATTGCCTTCTTTACCCCAGTGGACAGTCGATCGCGAATGGATCCTCCACTTCCCCCAGACTATCCCTGCAACGCCATCGTTCATGCGCGGGCTCCACTTACACTGTCTGAACTACTCTCCAATGACAAGGACGCCATTTATCGCGTTGCATCCGCCATCAACTCCAGCATCGAATGGTTCACCTCAGACCGAATAACCGGACTTCTTGGAGCCATGGAGACTTGGCCCCACAGCATCAAAGACGTCGAACGTGGCATGGATGTGACATGCAAGCGCGATTTGGAAATCACCAACTCATCTGGTTTGCCTCTTTACACCAGTAACTGGGGCATAAACCTGGGTCTTCCTTGTGCATTTAGGCTTCCGGCTATTTACGTACTTGATGGGCAGATTAACATGTTGCCCAGGTTGAGGGATGGAGGGCTGGAGTTCATTACCTACATGAGTATTGAGGCTTTGGAGGAGTTGAAGAAGGATAAGGAGTTTGCTGAGTATGCGACTTTTAGATGTTCTTAGAGTGATTTGATAGTTTGTGCATTACTGTTTCCTAGGGAGATTTTGTCTGATTGGCTTTGTAATTTTTGGCAGTTTTTAGATGCTGGGCATTGTTGTGAGATAGATCCTAGATGGAAGCTAGAGCAGCTTGAGTTCATATTTTACTCTGGTTTTAGCTTTCAATCGCCCCATTCCCACTAATCGCGTTTGCCGGAACATGTATGTGTATTGTTCAACTGTTGAATTTACTCTACCATTATTTACTGCTTTCCTTGGCTAGTAATCTGTTCTGCATGCTAATATTTAAGCCCTTCGCACATGTTTGAGCGCTTAGTTAAGGAATCTTTCTTTGAGAAACGAGGGCAATTACAAGGGGGAACTGAAGCATTATAAGCCCTTGCCATACTGTTCACTAGGATAATAGTTACTGGAACAATACCATGGCCTGTGTGAGAAAAGATATAGGCTAAGCTATGAGGTACAAAATAATCCGCACAATTTCCTGGGTTGAATTCATCTATCGTTCGACCTGGTATTTAGATCACGATTAATTATTTAATAGCAAAAAAAAGAACATACCTGAGGCTCTTCTATAACTTGAGGTTTCCAACTGTCTCCATCGTACTTGTAGGACACAATGTCATCAACTCCATCTTGGATCATTCATTATTAGTGTCTTAACGCTGACTCCATCTTGGTAAGGCAATTGGATTTGCTTGGGCATGGGGGTAGTGTAGTCCGATCAAATTAAACTGTCTAGTCTGTTACGAACCCATTCTTGACTTCCACGTTGCTTTGGATTTCATAGATTGCGAATGTGGCTGCAGGGTTCTATCTAATGGAGGTACTTATATGAAGCTACAAGTATCACTTTTATCAATAACTCATCAGTATGTACCAGTTCTATTATATTGAACATACACAATCCATTAGTCTCTCGTTTCCTAATATCAAATCAACTTTCATTTTCACAGCGAGAGTACATTGGACGATGGAATGACCTTCCAAATGTCACCGATGCGCATGCATGATATCGTATCTGCTGCCCCTTGTCAAGCCATAAAATACATTACACATTCGACCCGAATCTACGGTCTTGCATTTGGTCCTGCAGTTGAATCTGCTGTCCAGCCCATCCTTGCTTCTGTCAGTCAGCACCTTAAGCCATGCGGCGCCCTAGGCTTGGATGTCGTCGCCAGCAGGGGCAGCATTGGTGGTGTGTGTCTACCTATTTTGGTTGGTGAGAGTTGCAGCCCCTCTGCTGCTAAATAGCCACAATCCGGATATATCACAGACAAGGTAATTATTTCCGAAAAGGAAGAAGATTGGTTACCGAAATCTATTAGAGTTTGGCAGATCCAAAGACCCGAGATATTTGCTGTTTGATAGTAGAATATTCGTAGTTAACCCGGGACTTTATATCTCATATAATTTTGTTAGTATGGCCTTTCAAAACAATTATATTTCTGTTAATATATCCGAGTAACGAATAGATATGTAATCATACAAACTTGCACGTGATTTGATTCACGTGATTATTATTCTTACATAGTGACGGGTATGTCACCTGCCCTTTGGCACTCTTTTCTTTGTTATTATACGCCCTAGTTAAGCCTTGTTTAATTATCATCAGTGCTTACGGAATAATGCACACTTCTTCGTCATCCATAAGCTTCTATTTAGAACTAGCTTCTTCACTTGATGATTAACACAGCTTTTTCGGAAGAATCATGGGAAGACTTCTTGATTTTACTCTGCTTAGACATCGTCATTCTTACAGTGGCATACTACTCAGCTGCGTTCACATCTTTCACAGTGCAGATTTCAAGGACCTCGGTTATGCAGGGGCGTGAGAAAGGAGTATCTGGGCATCTATACTGGGGGTTGAATCGAGATTTGGACTTTCAATTAGCCCATAGAAACTGTGAAAGATCTATTCTAGAACTTCATTGGTGAGAGAGCAGATACTCCATTAGGGAACCCGGTTGAACAAGCTCAAGTAAGGTAGGGGTCATGCTATAGAACAACAGATCTCGTATTTTACGTACCTAGATCAAAGACGACGGCGACCTGAATGATGTTCTCTAGGTTTATCGATGTCAAGTTTTCATGCATGTCATATTTGACCAGCTTTAGTGGTGGATTGATATGTGCGACTATTCAGATATGACCGCATTTGGATGAGATGACGGCACGGAGTTGTGTTTTGGCCATCAATTTGGCAAACTTGAAATAGGATTGGTCAATTGAATCCTTTTGGGCTTCACTCCTCGATGTTCTGGTTTCTTTTTCCATAAGCGCTAGAGCCGTGTTTACGTAGTCGAGTCAGCCCGTAGGGTCACGCAGCTAGTCGTAGGCATCACTGAGGATCTAGGGCTCTCCTCAACACGTGCTAGCTGCGAGGCTACTGCAGTCTGCACGACATTGGCACAGTGCAGAACTGACGTTAAATCCGAATGCTAGCGTTGGGAATCACCCTGCAATAAGTGAGAGGTGGGAATGTAGCCAATGGCGTGGCATTATTCCGCAGCCTCATGAGGCATGACTCTGCTTATCGGACGCAAATTCGAGACGACCATCATCACCCAAAAAGGGGCGCTAGAAGGCTGACGATGGAATAAAGTGCACGAGCTAGACCTCAAATTGGCAGGTAGCACCGTGGGATTCACTTCGCTAAACCCCTTTCAATCGTTATTCCCGTGTCCAATTCTCCTTCATCTGCTCCTTTGCCACTTAGACCTGTTCGCCGTTTAGACTACCGTTTGCACTGAATGGTGTGGGATGCTATACCGTCCACCTTCTCTACATCTTCCGACATGTCACTTGATATCATGCTGCTGTCGCCAATTGCTATCTCAGCATCGTGCGGGGTTGCTGGGATCCCCCTACCAAGCGGATGGAACCTCAGGGTTAGTCTATCCAAGCACACGGCACAGCTACCCCCTGCTATCAATCAGTGAAGATGCCTCGCCCGATGAATCAGTATAAATACTGAATGATCTTCACTCTTCGCTTTAACCTACATCGCGCCGCCTGTACAGCTTCGATCCCCTCCTTAATTCGTTCTTTGCGTTTTCCATTCAATGAGGCAGCATAGTTTGGCTGGCCGGTCACGGCTCCGTACGCTCTACCTCGCAGCAGCATGCACATCGCAGGTTTTCGCAGCGCCTTCTCTTGCCCGCGCCACAACGGACATGGTCTATGATTTCGCAAATGTAAGAAATGCGTGACCCATATTTTTAACATCCGCTAATATCTCAGGTTACCTCTTCTTCAAACCTTATTTGGA
The DNA here is from genome assembly GCA_000467735.1 of Rhytidhysteron rufulum CBS 306.38. Lineage (NCBI taxonomy): Eukaryota > Fungi > Ascomycota > Dothideomycetes > Hysteriales > Hysteriaceae > Rhytidhysteron > Rhytidhysteron rufulum. The sequence goes on from AJFL01000206.1 coordinate 16,629, forward strand.
CCCCATGCTACGACAACTTCACATGCGCACGCCTTGATGTATGTTCTGTCACTGCATCATTAAAGGGAACGTTTGCTAAAGAGTGACAGGTTCCACTGGACTACGCCGATCCAAGCGTAGGAAACACGTCAATTGCATGGATCAAATATGCCGCTCCAATTCAACCCGCGGAAGACCTGGTCCTCAACTTCGGTAAGTAAGCCAAGTCCTTCGATACCACAAAAGCTCTAACGAATCATGTAGGTGGTCCAGGAGGGTCCGGAGTATCCGGAGTATTGAGACTTCTCCCTGCGCTCACCCAAATCTTCGGTACAAAGTACAACATCGTGAGCTTCGATCCGCGCGGTGTCAACAACAGCGGTCCTAGCCTCGAATGTTTCCCCAATGACCCCGTGAACCGGAACAGCTTCAATGCACAATACTACCGACCCTCATCGAACTCATCGTCATCGATTGTAGCCGACCAATACAGTCTTGCGGATGCACTTGGTCAGTGGTGCAACGAAGCCATTGGTGGACCAAACGGCACCGCCAAATACGCAAACACACCCGCTGTCGCAACCGATATGCTCACCTATGCCGAAGCAGCAAACGTTGCGCTCGGAAAGCCCAAGGAAGATGCCAAACTATGGTATGTAGGGTGGAGTTACGGGACCGTCCTCGGCGCCACCTTCGCCTCACTCTTCCCCGACCGTGTCGGCCGTGTAATCCTTGATGGAGTGGACGACTCCGAGGATTTCTTCCGCGGCGCATGGAGTGAGAACCTCTGGGATGCGGATAAGGCCGTCGAAAGCTTCTTCACCTACTGCTACGAGGCCGGAGCGGAATCGTGTCCCACGTACGAGAATTCGACCGCGCAAATCGAAGCACGTTTACTGAATGTATTGGATGACCTCAAAACATCTCCAATTACTCTGGTAAACCGCGCCGTTTCAAAATACCCCATTACCGTTGGATATTCGGACTTGAAGCTTGTCCTCCTGAACGCAGCTTACTTCCCCTTGACCGGCTTCCCGACCGTCGCGCAGATACTTGTAGACCTCGAGCAGCGCAATGGAACCACATTGGCCCTAGCTACCAAGCTGAAATTTGGCTACGGCTGGAACGATAACATGGGCTGGGATGGAACCACCCCCTCTCGAATCATCGCATGTATTGACGGCGCGGGTAAAAACAACCTTACCAGCTCCCTCGAGAACTTCGAGCAGTATGTCAAGTACATGCATAACCAGAGCAAATGGGTCGGAGATACTTGGGCATGGAACGAGGGCACCTGTCGGTCACTCGATGTGCATCCACCAGAAAGCGGATACCTCCCCATCTCCTCTCTCCCCCCCTCCGCACCTAATACCTCAAATCCCCTCCTTTTCATCGGCAATATGGCGGATCCCGTTACACCTATTAGAGCTGCCAGGAAGATGTCGGAGGGATTCCCGGGTAGTGTCGTGCTGGAGAATCTTTATGTGGGACATAGTTCTTTGAGTGCGCCGTCGAACTGCACGAATGCGTATATTCAGAAGTATCTGGAGGATGCGACACTGCCGCCAGTGAATGCGACTTGTAAGCCGAATGTGGTTCCTTTTAAGGGGGTAGGATATCCGGGGCTTGGGTAATGGATCCATATGCGAGGTTGAGCGTACGAATTACACTACAACGGAATCAAGTAGTGTAATATTATACATATAATTACTTTGATTCCTGTGTATTCAACATACTTTTAATTTTTATTATGTTTGAACTCTAAATACATCTTACACCCCACACAAATCAATGAGCGAAACGAAAATCCAACCTCTTTGCCCCTTCATCTTTGGTCGTCATGATGTAATCATCCTGCTGTTCCTTACTCAAAGCATTCCATTTTCGCTCTCGTGTCTTGTTTCTCCAAATAAAATACCCCTTAACGAAATAAAAGACAACAATACTAAGACAATATATACCAAGGAGAATCTTATTACCTCGTTTATACAACGGTTTATCGTCGTCCCGATAGATGTTCGAACCGAGAATATTCCCTGACTGCACAGACATGTTGAATAATGCAGCACTTACCGCACGAGTACGCACCGTGTTACTATTCTTCGAGTTCCAGGCCATTATGATGGCGTGGCAATAAGGATAGCTCAACACCCCACTGAGCAGCGCATACCGGATCCAGTTACTCGCGCTATCCTTCAGCGTCACGAGAGCCACCAAAAAAGGAAACATCCAGATACTTGATAAGGAAGAAATCATCGCGCGTTCCTTAATTCTTTCCGATACTCGCGTTATGATGAGTAAATTTATGACGATGAGCGCTTGAGATGGTATAGCCAAACAGTGTGGGGATTTAATAAACCAATCCC
>AJFL01000207.1:0-26642 GCA_000467735.1 Rhytidhysteron rufulum CBS 306.38
AGACGCGCTAGCCAATTGCGCCACGGAGGATTGGTCGACTTTTAAGAAGTCGGTGGCATTTGATTGGTCGCTTAGTTTTGGTAAAAAAGTTTTTTTACTCATATAGCCGAGAAAAAGGTGGGATGAAAATTTTCGGTGTAGGTTGAGCAATGTGGGAGGATGATGAGCTGTGGTGGGGGTGTGGGTCGAGGGTTTTGGTGGGGGTTAGGAAGGATAGTTAGCGAGTGGGGGGGTTGTGTTGTTGGTGGGGTGTTTTTTTGGGAACGAGTGATGGTGTAATTGAATTAGAAAGACCAACAGGATATTGGTTAAAGAGAAGACAAATTTTGGGTTTGGATTGGGAGAGGGGTGTGATGTAAATGTTAACCAGAATTTTTGGTTTAGGAATGCAAATCTATTGGGTTGGTCCATGCGTTGGTAGTTTGCCGGAACACTGATGCTTGTGAAGAAGTTTATGTGATGGCTGAGGAATTCAATAAGTATTAGGAATGAGCGTGTATGGTAATCGCAAAGGCTAAGAGCCTTAGGGGTCAGTAAAAATCTACTCATTCTCCAGAGTAATGACTTGATTGCTATGGCGAAGGGCAATCGAGTCAATTGAACGATCGGCGCTGAAACGGTGAATCCAACATAGATTGATAATAATTGAGGCATAAGCCTTTGTTTAGAGTCTTGTGTAAGAGGCACTTCGAGATAGTCCTAAATGTACTCGCAGAGCTAGACCATGGCATCAATCATCAACTGCAATTCTTATTAATGAATTAAGGTAGAAAAGCTAGATGGATCTTTTAACATATCATATCAAGACCCTTAAATGTTGAATTTGACATAGTTGACAACCATTAGTGGATGCTAGTGTTCTTGTACCCATGGATCTCTTCGCCCAACCAGGTTACAATCTAAAGAATGGCCCTGCAGGTTCTTATCACTAGCTGCACGAACTTTGTCCCTTTCACTTTATCTTTACGATACGTACATTCAAATCTATAATAGACTGACGATGTCAAAGGCAGAAAAAGAGATGAGGTTAGAATTGGGTGAATGCTGACTCATCCCCCACGCACGGATCTCCAGCCTATGATTAACCTCCTCGGCGAAACGTTCCTGATACATCGTCATTACATCTACCGTTCCTCGTTCCTCTGCTTATTAGCAATCTATATTCACCCGTGCTGGCCACGTATTATTTTCCGACCTATCTTATAAACATTAGACATCGACCTTTCTGTCTAAATTAATTGATACCCCCTCGACTTCTGCTTTGTCTTTCCGTTCGCAACCTTTCGGATTCCCGTCTTTGTTTAACATCATCCTTCACACGGCGAACGTTACAGCATGTCTACTTCAGAAGTAATATCGCAAACGTTCCAAGCGACGGTGCTGGGTGCTACTTCCAACGTATTGGCTCAATTTATTTCAGCGTACCAGGAAAATGTATGCGACACTCCGATCATCTTCATGCGATGCAATCCATACTAACCTACATCTCTTCGCATAGAAACCCTTCTCATTGGACATATTAGACCTAGCCACGATACTCAAGTTCGCCTTCTTCAGCATCCTCAGCACCCCTCCCAATGTCCTGTGGCAATTTTTCCTAGAAGACCAATACCCAACCTACCCACCCACCCCTCCCTCCGAAAAGCCCTCCTCGAAAAAGTCTACCTCCCAACCACATTACAGCAATGTAGTGAAAAAGTTCATCCTCGATCAAACCCTCAGCGCCAGCATCAACACAATCATGTTCTTAGCCTACATGGCCTACTTCAACAACGCCGATTCCATAAGCGCGACGCAAGGATCCCTCGACCCAATCATCCGCGAAACAAAGGAGAAATTCTGGCCCCTGTTGCTGGACGGATACAAGTTATGGCCATGGTTCGCACTGGCCAGTTTCCTATGGATACCAGTGGATAAGAGAATGATTACAGGTTGTGCTGTCGGAATCGGTTGGAACATCTATCTGAGCCTGATTGCTGGAAGTTGAGATCATGTGCGTTGTACAGCGTTTGTAGGATGGTCATGTGGAACATGACACATGCATGATTATTAGTCAATAGGGCTTCAAACTAGCGCCTGTCATACATAACATCGGGGATTTGCGATTGACAAAACTCGGGATCTCATGTCTGTATTGGGAACGGGAGCCGTTTCTTGAGATACACAAACCTGTTCTTCCCTCGTTACCCAATGTTTTCGTTGTTATTGACATGTGATAGAGATGTGCGATTTTGACTACAGGACCCACGATGATTTAGTTTGTGCGCGTGCCTACATTACGTTGTATCCCGAAGTCGTGTATCCGGCTTTCAGCACGATGCTGCTTATTTGTCAATGCGCATGCCCGCTGCTGATATTAACTAGCAAATTACGCATGCCAAATGGCATGATTCCCATACGCATCAATCGATGCATAACCCTCCTTGCCAATCTCCGCGTCATTATGTTGAAGATTCCCAATCACTCGGGACTACGTGATATCTTCAACGAAAAACAATCCGATTCGTTCAAGTCTCTGCTTTCGTTAGTTGAGCGTAGGACAGGACTTTCAAGGGTCATCGCATTGGGGTAGGATTGGGTATGAGGTTTCAATAGCAAGGTCCAGGTTGTATTATGATGCCTCCCGTGCATATACACTAGTTCTTTTTGAAAATGACAGGTAAGCAGCAACTCTAGAAGATTGCAGAGCATGCTCACTGGAATATGCAAGACTTATCATGTGACCATCTGCCATATGATCCATGGTAACCTACCCACCAATGGAGGCCTATGATGGAGAAGTGGCCTAGGTTTCTCCTGTGAGATTCAAATCATTCTATTTTATAATTCCGGGGATGAGAACTTAATCACTATGAAGAGCATCTAATTTCATTTTGATATTGATGAATCCAGAAGGTTTGAATAGAACACACTCGAACTCTCAGGAGATATAAATGAAATCTAGCCATATACGGTCAATCACTTCATAGCTTGAGAAAGTGCTGTTAATTTGGCTATCTTATAATCAGAATGATTTTGCTTGTATTAGTCTTCTTAAATAACTCATCGCTATCATAGAACTCGCAGCCTAATCGTCGGAAAGTGATACTACATTCTTCTCTAACTTCTTCAAAAAAGCACCTAGTACAAGCGAAACATAGTAGTAGTGGAAGAACAGTGCTTTAGGCTACGCTTTGTAGGAAGACAGGCAAGGAAGGTAAACAGCATATCTCCTGTCAGCACACTATGAGACGGCAGGACGTTGATTTTCGTTACGAGTTTCTCACGATATCGAAATTAGTGGTCAAGGATAGAACAAACATCAGGTGGTCACTCAAAAATCACCACTGTCCGGTGAAATTGCCATCTTCTCTCCACCTCATCATCCACTCAACAATATCACATCCAAAGCCCCCCTTTCCATCGTGTTCCTCTCCAATGAACTCGTCAAACACCTTCCCCATATCCAGCCACAAAGATACAAAGACACCCCCGCATCTAGAAATATATCACCGCTCCAAAGGCCCATAATCTTGAAGCTCAGATAGCTCCTCATGAATCAAAACCCGTTCCATCGTCCCGCCACCCCTTCCTCAACTTTACAGTCTCCTCGATAGTACCGAATCCAGCTACCCCCTTCCCGCCACCATCCCCCTCGCTCAACTCACCAAACCTAACCTTCAGATTCATCAACTCCTCGCGAGGAATCTTACCCCGTTGAACCTTCTGCGCCATTTCTTCCATTTTTGTACGTCCGGTTGTATGGACCATGATTTGGAGAAACCCTCCTTCTGTTGCGGAACTTCCGTTAAGAATGAAAGCCCATGTGCCGGCGACGGATATGATAAGAGTAATAGTAAGGCATAGGGTGTATGGAAGAATAATGTTAATGGGGTGTGAGAAGGAGTATGCGTTTCTATAGGTGGTGACGTCGATAGGAATTATATCGTGCCATATTCCTAGAGTCAACGCTGGTATTGTTATGTTTTGCATCAGCTTATTTAAAGAAGCTTCGGTAACGTTCAGATCGACTCTTGCATCGAACCACGATACAGAATCGTTGAAGCGGTATCTGTCTAAGGGAGAGCTTCGCAGCCACTGACTACCTAATGCGCAGAATCATGTAAGCATCCACACCAGATATTAATATTCCCACTTACCATTATATACCGTCTCGGATTCCCCTGCAGTGCCTACCTCGGCCACTGCTCCATTTGGAAGCGTGTAATTGAACTCTGGTCCCTTACCCAATTCCAATTCGTCAGTCGTCATGTAAGAGACAAGGTTGTTTGTCAATGACCCCGTTATCGCGTTATAATTGCATAGTTGAGCCCACTCCCTGTCAATGTATATCTTATTTGTATAAGCTTTGATTCCATTGTTATCTGTCCAGTTGGCTGCATATAGACCAGGTAATTCCATCGGGGCCATCCGTTGACTGGAAAACGTCGTGGTCGTGTGTTGGACCCCCAGCCTATGGGTGATATTGGTGGTAAAGAGAGCTAGATGAGGTCGACAGGTCATTGTTTCTATTTCAATGATGACTATCAAACCTGCGGTAACATTGTTGATTGCGCCGACGTAAAAAATATACTCTGGTGTGTCGAAGTCGACAATAGGGAAGTATGCAACGAACTTTTGTTTTTGCACTAGGAGACTATTACTTGCGGGTTTATCCAAGCTGATGTTGAAGATGACCTGTCCATTGAGCTTGCCTTGCGATGTCTTTCCTAGTTCCTCAATTGACTTCGTGATCTTGTTGATCGTAGAGTTGCAGATAAATCGGGGCGCCCAGTATTGCAGGTTATAGCCGGAATTAGGGCCGACAGGCGGAGCTGTGTTGAATATTTGACCACTAGAGATGACCAATTGAGCCAATTGGTTCAATGAAAATTTTGCACCACTGGTAGAGTAAGCAGTAGATAGGGAGATTTCACGCACGACAATCTTACTTGAAATATAATTGCGTCCCAGTATCAACGGAATAACCACTATCATCAACTTTAGTGATGGGATCCCCACTTAACTGGGCAAATAAGGGGATATCAGAATCGAATGGATTTGTGTCTATAGGGACGTCTAGATTCAAAATGGATACGCTGGCTCTTTGCTGTGACAGTTGCGGTTGAGAAATTACTGATAAAGCACCAGGAGGAAAGACGGTTGATAGAGGGACTAACCAGGCCACAGTAGCAATACTAAATAAAAGTGGTGTCTTCGTAATAGATTTACTAACCACCCTTAGGGGATTATTAAGGAGGTGAAAAAGATCTTTAATTAAGAATAGACGTAGGGGAGTGCGTCGAAGAACCAACCATAGATACTGCGTGTAGCATAGTCCGATAGCGCTAGTAGTGCAGGCACGGAATATGGTAGTGAATAAAATGGAAATTGCCGTAATAAGTGATTGTGAGAAGGTCTCCTGAACGGATTTGTTATCTAGGTATTTGAAAAACACAAAGTGTCCGATAGTAGAGACGATTGCTGTTGAAGGTTTAGTGACAGAACATCAAGTAGTCTGGGGGATACTACCTGCTATCAGGAACCCGAGTATCATTGCTATCGCACGGAATGCATACAGAAGATGTGCAGTTTACGTAGACAAGCATACATTACACCACGAGGGGCGCTGCTCAGCGAAGTTTTCGGATGGTTCAACGTGATCGGCGTCAGTGCTGTTGGCTGTCCGATCACTAAAGGACTGGCGTTCGGTTTCAACTTCGTGCTCAGAGGTAATGGCTGACATCGTTGCGTCTTGATCAATGCTGTTGGCTGCACCGTGATTTAGTGACTCGCGTTCACTGCCATCTTCGATATCAGATTCGGTGATATCCATGTGTTCCGAGTTGGTGATTGACATGGCTGCGGAATCTGCTTTGTAGAATGTGGGTAGGAACTCGGTAATCTAAGTGCTAAGAGAAGATAATTGGGAAGAGTAGGATAGAAAAAGGAAGAGAGAAGAAAACGAAGAAAAGGGAGGAAGAAAGGCAACGAAACAAGCGATAACAACGAGCATACACTTGAAAGCAAAGGGGATTTAAGTTAGAAATTTATATGCCTATTAGTAGGCAAGCGTCCGTATTGGGGCCAGAAACCAGCTATACTCTGTCACAATCTATCGAGCATCCTGCATCTTACTGCGCCTAATTTAATTAATCGCTCGATGAATGGGTGTAGGGCGATCGGCAACCCCGAAACCAATAGAACACTGTTTATTTCTGGTATACGGTCCGACGAGAAGAATAGGCTCTTATATGGGTGGTTGCATGTTGCCCGTTCGGAGCCTTGTGAGAACATACATTTCGTTCTTTACTCAGCCATGGAATTTCTGTATAGTTAGTTAGCCATAGAACCATCTATTATCTGGTCTCGAAAGTATCTTACTGTCTCGAACCGATCCTGAAAATGAATGAGTTCATGTTGTAGATATGCAGAGGTTCACACTTTTTATTTTGCCATGGTGTAAACAGGTGACTCGAGAACAAGTGAGAGAGAGGTTGGTGTGTGCGTGATGTATGATGTCAGGCAACAAGGCAAAAGGCAAAAGGCAAAAGGTCCGTGCATGTACACGTGATAGAACCAGCCTTAATTGATTGTCTTTATAGAACAATCCGATAATTTGAGGATGTAAAATATAACATCTGATATATACCATATTTTTATCCTAGGACGCAAATATTGCTATTGTGAGAAGTACATGTGATCGTCTAAAAGATGGACCCTAAAGTGCGCTAGCATTTATTTCTCTAGACCTAGACTTGGCGTGTTGAGTCAGTAATCTAGTGTGCATATCAATCAGTCTTTGGGCATTCAACCAAAAGAACAAACCCGTAATTACATTTCCTCTGTCACATACCATTTAAAAAATGGCAGACAAAGACGCCGGCACACCCCGTGTCTTCCTCTACCGACACGGTAATCCCACATCTCGATATGGCTCCCCATGCCGCCTACTAACCAGCCCAGGTGAAACTGAATGGACCAAAAACGGACGATACACTGGCTCAACCGAGCTAGCCCTAACCCCACGAGGCGAAGCCCAAGTCCTCGCATCCGGGAAACTGATCGTAGGCAATGGGAAACTCATCAGTCCATCTAAGCTCGCGCATGTGTTTGTCAGTCCGCGAGAGCGTGCAAAGAAGACTTTCGAACTTGCGTTTAGTCAGGAGGATCGGGATGCTTTGAAGAGCAGCGGGAGGCTTAGTGAGACGGATCGATTGGCGGAGTGGGATTACGGGAAGTATGAGGGGTTGCTGACCAAGGAGATTAGGCAGGGGAGGAAGGAGAGGGGATTGGATACGGAGAGGGAATGGGATATTTGGAAGGATGGTTGTGAGGATGGAGAGTAAGTTGATTGCCCCTCATTTCGACATCTGGAGCGGTTTATTGAAGCTGGATGTCTATAGATCCGCTCAGCAGGTTACTGATCGTCTCGACAACTTGATTGCCGAAATCCGCGAGATCCAGAAGGACAGTATGCATGGGGAGAAATCTACGGATGTTGTGCTCGTTGCACATGGACATTTGCTTCGTGCTTTTGTTAAGCGCTGGTTGAGATATCCGATGGACTTTCCCTTGTCTTTGATGCTGGAACCTGGTGCTGTTGGCGTGCTGAGGTGAGTTTCGAAGTAATTGAAGAGGATCAAACAATGCTGACAACTGGCAGTTATCAACACCACAACATCGAAGAGCCTGCTCTACTTGTTGGTGCTGGATTCCCAATCCATGAATGAATAGAGGGCTGAGCATGCATTTGGTGCAAGTAGATATCAAACGACAGAAAAATAGAAGATCAAGTTCTAGATCCAATGACTAATTGCCATTAGAAGCTAGTTGAGAATGAACATTCCGAGCTGTATATCATTTTTGATGAAAAATGTATTGTTGGAGAAAAGGTTGGCCTTCATGAGAGTTAATAAGCCCCTGACTAGCCGTGCACGTTCGGAGAAGGCTTTCTTGGCATTATTCTGAAGCATGCGGGGTAAGTTCGCCCGCAGCCGTTGGCAGTCTGATAGAAAAATCTACAGAGATTTTCACGTTTGTTAATATAGAAAATGGGGAAAATGAGAAGCAGAGAATGCCGTATCCACTGACGGACAGTTATACTCCGTGGATAAATAATATTCAGTCCAAGATCTTCCATGCGCATTTGTTGACGGCAGCACGGTTCCCGTTTCCCGCACCAACATCCCCGGCTCAGTACCTCGGGTGGCAGCGGCCCTCGTTCATCCCACCATACAAAACAACATCCTCACAGCTTGACGCTCCCTCGAGAAAAGCCTCACACCTCCAAGACTCAGTCTGTACGACACCAATTCCCTTCTTTAGAGCTGCATTGAGGGGTAAAGGGACACGGAAGGGAGCTAATCAAATCATGTCGTCCTTCAGTCGCAGCCTCTGTAGCGCCACCTGTCGCACCGTCCGCCAAAGAGCCACTGTCAGCTCGAGAACTCTCCGTCCAATTGCGCTAGCTACTTCTCTTCGTACACCCATCCTTCAGAGATCTGTCAAGGCAGCTTCATTCTCAACAATGTCGTCCCTCAAGAGCGGTCAGGCCGCCCAGTCGGTGGGGAATAAGGAGTTCGACCCCGAGATCAAGGACATTGCGAGCTACATTCACAACACCAAGATTGATTCAGAGCTTGCTGTATGCCGTCATCCCCCCTTCTAGTGCTCAACGTATACTAATTGGCTATCTCCAGTTCGATACCGCCCGCTGGGTCTTCCTCGACACCCTCGGCTGCGGCCTCAAAGCCCTCGAATTCCAACAATGCAAGAACATCCTCGGTCCTGTCGTCCCAGGGACTGTCGTTCCAAACGGCACCAAAGTCCCAGGAACAGACTACCAACTCGACCCCGTCCTTGGTGCCTTCAACATTGGAGCTATGATCCGTTGGCTAGACTTCAACGACTGCTGGCTTGCTGCAGAATGGGGCCACCCCTCGGACAACTTGGGCGCTATCTTAGCTGTGGCGGACTGGATATCACGAACAAACCGTGCTGGTGGTAAACTTGGAGAAGGCCGAGTTCTCAAGGTCCGCGATGTGCTTGAAGCCATGATCCGCGCGCACGAAATCCAAGGTGTACTCGCTCTTGAGAACTCCTTCAACAAGGTTGGTCTTGACCATGTCGTCCTCGTCAAGGTCGCTTCCACCGCCGTCGTTTCCAAGCTTCTCGGCCTCTCCGAAGCTCAAACCCGCGACGCAGTCTCCCAGGCTTGGGTAGACGGACAATCTATGCGAACATACCGCCACTCCCCTAACACCATGTCCCGTAAGTCCTGGGCCGCTGGTGACGCTTGCGAGAAAGCCGTAAACCTTGTTCTTAAGGTCCTTCGAGGCGAAGGCGGTCTCCCCACCGTCCTCTCCGCTCCTACCTGGGGCTTCTACGACGTAAACTTCGGAGGCAAGAAGTTCCAATTCCAGCGACCCTACGGCAGCTATGTCATGGAGAACGTCCTATTCAAAGTCTCTTACCCCGCCGAATTCCACTCACAAACCGCCATCGAAGCCGCAAAACGCTTGAACGTGAAACTCCGGAAACTCGGGAAGAGCGCCGAGGACATCGAAAGCGTAACCAACCGTACCCACGAAGCTTGCATCCGTATTATCGATAAGCAGTTCAAACCCATGGACAACTTCGCTGACCGTGACCACTGTGTCCAATACATGGTTTCCACCATGTTTGTCTTCGACCGCCTCGAGGCCACCGACTACGTTGACGGCTCTGAAGCCGCCACCTCGCAGCTCGTAGAGTCCCTCCGTCAACGCATCACTTGTGTTGAGGATCCCCAATTCACGAAGGACTACCATGACCCAGAGAAGCGCACCATCGCTAACGCATTGACCGTAAAACTGAAAGACGGCACCGTGCTCGAGGAGGAAGTTGTCGAGGCGCCATTGGGTCACAGACTAAGGAGAGAAGAAGCCAAGCCTGAGATTTTGGACAAGTATCGCAGGCATTTGGGACCACATTTTGAGGCTGGGCATGTAGAGAAGTTGGTTAAGCTTGGACAAGATGCGAAGGCATTGGATCAGTATGATGTTGATGAGTATGTGGATTTATATGTTAAGAACTAGATGAGTTGATGAAAGGATTTTTGCTACATTGAAATTAGGCATATTTTATGAAAAATAGACGATTTCTTCACATGTTGATTTAGTTAGACCGAATTCACACGTGCATCTGGATCCTAAGATCTATCTAAAGAGAAGCGCTGCGCGGCTAAATGTAGATCTATCACATTAAAAAAGAAATCCTATCGGACAATAAAAACAAGAAAGATCTCATCCTCCCGTGCCTCCGTGCCTCCTCCCTACATACCTACGCAAGCGCCCACCAAGCTTAACAGATCTACTATACATCAGCCTCGTCAAACCCCAGCTTCTAATTGGCCGATCCCACAATCCATCTCATCCGATCCCATACTATTCCTTTACCGTTTACCTACAACTTGTAACCAACAAAACTAAAAGCACAAGATCCTTCAAGAAATAAAAACAATTATTTTTTAAGGCACAGCAGCGTCTATACAATCTGATCCAAGCCCCCAAGCCCTTCGGTAACCCAACTACCCGGGCGGTTCTAGGCATTTGGGTATCTGAAACGATACTGAAACTACTTCGCCACGACGGTATTGGGCCAAGTTACTCGTGGGTAGTCTTTAAAACGGTTGGAACTGGGATGTAAGCCTTATTTATGGGGAGGCTGAGGGGTGATGGGCGGGATCTACGGTGGGTTTGATGGGGGGTGGTGTTACGGAGGGAGGAGGTGGCGTTGTTGGGTTTGTACTGTGTATGGGGATGCTTGGGTGGAGGGATTGGGGGATATATAGATGGGGGATGGGCGCATGAATGAGATGGAAATGTGTGTGGAAACGGAATCTTTTTGATTATTGACTTTCCTTGTTGTTTTGGCTTTTGGCTGCTTTAATATCTATCTATACCCTTTCGTTTCTAAAACTAAGAGAACTGGATTCTTATTAGCAATCTGGATTGCGATTAATATCTTATTTTCTATTTCTATTTCTCGGCCTTTTATTCTTTCGATACCGGAAGCAGCAGTCAGGAGTCAAGATGTTCTCGAAATACATATACAAAATTGTATGTGTTGCGACGGTGTTGAGTGGCACTGCAGAAGCAGCGAAGAAGTCAAAGATCATTCCTCAGGATTTGATGGCTGGGTTTGATTCTTCGGGTGTGGATTTACAAGTCTCGTATACCGGGGAAGCAATAAATGGGTTTACGGATGGATCTACGTTTGAGGCGAAAGGTAAGCTTGTTTTGAAGCCCCTCTGGTATGGATGTGTGCTAATGTTAGTGAAGAAACCGCGGATACTCCTACTTTCGCTTTAGGTGACTCTTCGGGTATCAGTTCTCGAGCCCGCTATACCGTTGCAATGATCGATACGACATGCGATGATGCTCGCACCCTTCATTTCCTTCAAACTAATTTCGCATACAACTTCGACATTACGAATATCGAAAGTGGGAGTGAGCCGTTGCTGAAATACCAGGGACCCGGAGCATTCAAAGAGACGGGTGCAGAGAGGAAATACTCGTTTCTGATGTATACTCAACCTGGTGGGAAGAACATTACGGAGCTCAAGTTCCCTCAGTCCGGAACGTTTGATGTCAAGAAGTTTCAGGATGATAATGGGCTTCCTGATTCGGATGCTGGGGTCGGTATGGTGGTTGATTTGGGAGGAACTGCGAATTGCGATGGTGGTGCTGTGCCTAGCGGTGGTGCGAGTTCAAGTGGTAGCGCTCCGTCTACGAGTGCTGCGGCGTCGTCATCATCAAGCGCTGCTGGATCATCCGGTGCAGTGTCTTCTGTGGCATCATCTGCTGGAGCCAGCTCTTCCGCTGGTTCATCCGCTGTGCAGACTTCGGCCGCCGCAACAACGGATGCGCCCCAAAGCAGCGATGCACCCAGTGCATCTGCCAGCGAAGCTTCGAGCGCTGTTGAGAGCGCAAGCGGCGGTTCTTCAGCCCAGGTGGTGGCCCCGAGCACCTCGACGCTCTTTGTTACAAGCACAACCGGAAGCGCAGGGAGCACAGCAGGAAGTGCAGTAGGAGGAAGCGGAACGGCGTCGGCTTCTGTGGCTCTTCAGACTGGCGATGCCCCTGAGCTGTCATTGGCGCGGGCGAGATGTGTGGTGGTGGCGTCACTCATTGCGTTTGCTGGATTATTAGCGTTCTGAGGTGAGATTTCTGGGCAGAGAGAAAGAAAAGAGTAGGGAGGGAGGGTTTGGAAATTGGAATGAACAGGAGGAGTCGGTGGATTTTAATGATGTACCATTATACCATGCATGCATTTGTCTCTTTTATCAGCCGGTGGACGATGCCAGCCTAGAATGTAGTTTCATATTGCCAGGAGTGATTGCAGGATGCTGCGAATCAATGGTGTTCGGAATGATTAGTGAATGTTGACGAGGCTTGGCGTGGTGTTGTACGGACGTAACAAACTCACTCCCACAACCAAGTGCCGGCTAAAAAGGAGCGGTGGGGCAGCTTGGGGCAGTGTGGGGTTTGGGTTCGCTAGCACTCCCGTGATGCGACCAGGGCAAGGCAACCGAGGCCAACGGCTACTCATCACGCCCGCTGCATTCCACCTCCGATATGGGCCTTTTTAAAGAGATGCAGGCCTGCGGCTCCTGCGCTCCAAAGGCCCGCCTGTTCACCATCTGCCGGCCTCCGATCTCTCCGCCTGCTGCACGCCTGCACGTCAATATATCCTGCCAATCCCTCTGATTACTTCCTTTCCCCCCTTCCCACCCAACCCCATAGCTGTTCACTTCCCAATTCCTCGTCCAGCATAGTAGAGGATCAGGAGAATGGATCTCGGTATGCGTCCCATGTCAATTCGGCTTGTTTATTCGTGATATCGTCAAAGATGTACGTTCACTCGCTCACAAGGATCCATCAGCAACGACAGCAGTAGCAGCCATTGCCGGTGGCACCGCTGCGGCGGCCTATCTCGACGCGAAGTTTCACATCCGAAAAGACGTCAGCACAATAAGAAATTTGAAAGCCAGCGAGAAGGCATTTTCAAAAGCCAGTACGTTCCATACTTTCAGCACAATTGCTCCGTCCAGGATTCACGCTGACTATCTATACGCGTTTAGTCAAAGAAGGCCGCGGTACTCTATGGCAATTCTTCGAACGTCAAGTTGAGTCCCTCCCTGCGGATACACGAGCGATATGGTCCCGTGAAGGAAATTACACATTCACCGAAACCTATGCTCAAGCCTGTCGATACGCCCAATTCTTCCTCCAGAACAACCCGAAACCTCGCGATCTCGTTTCCTTCTACCTCATCAACAAGCCGGAATTTATGTTCGCGCTTCTCGGCGCCTGGGGTGCCGGTTCAGGGGTAGCCCCAATCAACTACAATCTGTCCGGAGATGCGTTGGTACATACTTTAAAGATTTCCAACACGAAATTCTTGCTGGTGGATGAGGATGCGGAATGTAGAGCGAGGATAGAGGAGGTTAGGGAAAGACTTGAAGGCGAGCTCGGTATGATCATAAAGGTCCTGGATCAGAATCTGAAGGGCGAGATTTCCAGGATGGAGCCGAAGAGGCCTGATGATTCATGGCGGACCCATTTCCATGGCACTTATCCTGCATTCCTTTTATATACTAGGTGCGTTCCGCATTCCATTCTTTTGCAATTTCAGCGGCTAGTCCCTGCGTTCTCGGGATACTTCTCTTCTTCATCTTAGATACCGACTAACAAACCTAGTGGAACTACTGGTTTTCCCAAAGCATGTCCATTCGAAGTGCAAAGGACCAGTGGACTTGTCGGTGAGCGGGCTCGTTCTCTAGGCTTAAAACCTGGTAGAGATGCTTGGTATATCCCTATGCCTCTATATCACGGGACTGGACTCACGTCGGCTATAAGTTGCATGTTGAGTGGTCTTACTCTTTGCATTGGTAGAAAGTTCTCGGTTTCAAGATTTTGGACCGATGTCCGAGACTCAAACGCTACCGCTTTTGTTTATGTGGGTGAAACAGCTCGATATCTGCTTGCCGCTCCTCGCAGTCCACTAGATAAACAACATAAGATAAGAGTCATGTTTGGCAATGGTATGAGGCCGGATGTGTGGCCGAAATTTGTTGATAGATTTGGCATCGAAACTGTTGGGGAATTCTTCAACAGCAGCGAGGGTGTATTATCACTTATGAATACTTGCAGTGGTAGGCTAGCTCTCCTGATCTGTCTGATAACGGGACTAATCACCAATCATAGGACCGTACCTTGCATGTTCCGTGGGACACCACGGTGCTCTCCGCCGTCTCCTCAACCGCAACAAATTCATACCTGTCGAAATTGACCATGCAACTGGTCAGATCGCCCGAGACCCCAAGACCGGCTTCGCAAAGCGGAAATCGTATGAAGAAGGTGGCGAGATCCTGGTATCGATTCCCACCGAAGGAACCTTCGTAGGCTACTACAACAATCCCGATGCCACCAAGAAGATGTTCGTCCGTGACGTCTTCAAAACGGGTGACCTCTTCTATCGAACTGGTGACGCATTACGCAGAACACCTGACGGACGTTGGTTTTTCCTTGACAGACTAGGCGATACCTTCCGCTGGAAGAGTGAAAATGTTTCCACGGCCGAGGTTGCAGAATGTTTAGGTCACTTCCCCGGTGTTGTAGAGGCAAACGTCTATGGCGTTGAAGTACCAGGTAAGCCTCGTTCTTCTACTTTTCACATGCAGAACACCATTAACACGAAAGTAGGCCACGACGGTCGCGCCGGGTGTGCAGCAATCTACATCGACCCCTCTATCGGCGCCAAGTTCGACCTCAACGCACTACACGCCCACGCCGTCTCCATACTCCCCAAATACGCCGTTCCCGTATTCATCCGTGTGCTTGCGAACCTCACCACAATGCACAATAACAAACAGAACAAAGTACCCTTACGAAACGACGGTATCGACGTAAGAAAGATCCGAGAACGCGCATTAAAAGAAGCCGCAGAGAAGGGTATCCCGAAAGAGCAAGTTGAGGTAGACAAGATGTTCTATTCGCCTGTTAGTTTGGGAAGTCCGAGAGCGGGATTAGATGCTGAGTTGGGTTACCTACCATTTGGAGAATCTGAGTTGGATGCGTTGAGAGAGGGGTCATCGAAGTTGTAGTTTATATGTATGGCGTGTAGATGTTTTATTTTGTAGATGATCAATTATACTTGTGGTATTGGCTGAGATGTATTACTTAGGATTTTGGAGCGAGATGGGTTGATGGTTGTGTTTGTATGTAGATTGCTTTGTAGTGAGCGTTCGTTTTTAGGGGTAAAAGTGACATACGAATTGTGATCTTATTTATATTGCTTCCCAATAAAATAGTGATTGATTTATCTATTACCACCTACTTCCTGTCATCGAAATTATATAACCTCAGATAATATTTGTTTTATAAGCATAAATA
Organism: Rhytidhysteron rufulum CBS 306.38; assembly: GCA_000467735.1. Taxonomy (NCBI): domain Eukaryota; kingdom Fungi; phylum Ascomycota; class Dothideomycetes; order Hysteriales; family Hysteriaceae; genus Rhytidhysteron; species Rhytidhysteron rufulum. The sequence continues at coordinate 15,420 of AJFL01000207.1, forward strand.
GCGTATATCCCATCCCAAATCAGTAATTTCCATCCTATCTCACCTTATAAGCTAGTCAACATAACCCATCACCTCTATACATATATACTCAATACCCCATACAACCACCACAACCAACATAAACCTCTCCGAGGCACAGAAAATAGACTCCCTTTCCACCCCCTTAAAAATCAGGCCCTCAGTTCATGACTACAACATCCTAGAGTAAAGTCATTATAAAGCTAATCCTCACTCCACCAAATCCAACACTCCCACAATCCAAATACTAATATAATGAGTAAAAACCCCCACCTCCTCCCCAACCCACAATCCTCACACCCTAATACCCCACCATCAAAAACGAGAATCAAGGAATCAAGAAGACAGAATCTCGGATTAAGATCCTATACACCTCATAACACATCATCAAAAGCAAACCCAAGGTTCTAGAAAAGAAGACAGTCTGTATTAATCCTCTCCAGACGCAGAGAATTCAGATCCATTGGACACTATATCGCAAACCAGAGGGTATCTACCGAGACACCTGAATACCTGTTTAATACCCCGTCGTGCCCCACGCCTCGTCAAGATGAGTCTGATATTGGCAAGCCTATACGCTTGCTTGCTTGCTGACTTGCTGGCTCGCTCGCCTACCCACCCGCCAACCCACCCAGAACCCCGTCCCCTGCGCCGGCCTCTCACAGCTGGACTACACGCCTCGCCCTCCTCTTCAACTCCGCGACCTCACGCGTGCTGAAGCCGCGAGAGTGCGCAGCCGTATGAACCAACTCGGCCAACAGATCCTTCGTCAACTTGCTTCTACGCGGACCAGCCGCGGCACCCGACTCCGCATGCGCCATGTGAAACTGTGCGCAGAACAAGCGCACCATCTGCTCGAGGCCAGTATAGAGGACGCCGACCTCGGCGGTGCTGGAGAAGTTGTTTCCGAAGGGGTACTTCTGCAGCAGCGAAACCATCGTCTCGAATGGCCTCTGTGGGCTCTCGTGGAGGGATTGGTTCGCTGTTGAGCGCTCGGCGTGATTGCGTAGCTTGAAGAGCTGTTCGGCGGTGATGAAGCCGTCGAATGGGAGTTCGGTGCGGAGGTCGGGGAGACGAATATTGGGGTTTGTACCGTCCCAGGTGACGCACTTCGTGAATGGGAACAGAGCCCGCATGAGCTCGGCTTGCGTAGCTAGATCCACGTACACTGGGCCGAAGCCAGGACGGAAGGTTGGGGCGGGCAGCATGGGACTGTTGAAGTGCTGTACGATGGAGTGGGCGGCGCCCGAGTCTGCGTACTCGACAAAGATTTCATTCACACGCCCGGACTGGGTATTCATGATGATGTGTATCATGGGGTTTCCGATAGTCGAACGAGCGATGCCAGCGGAGCGGTTGAGGAAACTGAAGACTTCCTCGCGGGTGACATCATTAGGGACCTGAGGGCTAATATTAGTTCTGGCTTGTTGACATGCGTTTGAGGCATTGTAGGTCAGATATACCGAGCGAATTTTGATTACGGTAAGTTGAGGCATGTTATCAACAACGCGTGTTGAAGGTGCAGGGGCATCTTGGAAGCCGGTGTTTAACATGTTATAACCAGAGGAGACGATGTTGCTGTCAACTGCAGTAGAGCTACCAGGTATGGTTGGTCTTGTGGACTGAGTGAGAAAGCCTTGGGGTGAGCCGACCGTTGGCTTGTTGATAGGGTTGGTGGGTGGAGCAAATCCAGTGATGCCTTCTTCTGATTGTTGGACGTGAATTCCTAGTCCCTTGAAGTAGTTCGCTACAGTGTTTATCACACTGCGCTCGTGTTGAGAAGTCCCGTACTGCACGGAAGGCGAATGGGCTGACGATGCGTGCGAATGCGGATCACCGCTAGCTGGAACAGTCTGTGGGCTGAAAACGTTTGTCTGTGATGTACTTGTGATCGAAGTCCGTGTTTGTGGCGGGTAGATTTGCTGAAGAGTCGAGCTTGGAGCTACAGTTGCAGATGTAGAGCGTCCAAAAGTTGACGAACGTCCAAAATTTGCCGGAGTTACAGTGGCCTGCGAGCTGTTTGAGCTGTTAGCCTCCGATCTGAGATCGTCTTCGGCCGGGGTCATGGTGATGATGTACGATCAAGCTATGAGGATGCAGAAGAATCAAGGCGACGGAGATGTTACAAGACGGGGTGGATGTGTTGCACACGATGTGACGAGTTATTGGAGAGGGATAGGTAAAGTAAGCGAGGGGGAAGTTTCGGTGGGTCCACTTAAAAGTTACAGTTGCAAGTGAATGACGAGAAAAAGAAAACATCACGTGACCCATACTAACCTTTTGATCTTGGGCAGAAACGCTGGTGGACCCATCCAAAAGAGTGTCTCGGGATGCTATGTCTACACTTAGTGATGGTTCTTGATACAAAAATATTCCAATGCCGCTTTTTCCACTTGCTATAGAACTGCGTGTTCAGCAAGCCTTCGCAGCGAAGAACAAAAATGAAGCCCATACCTTATATCCTTGAGTTCTGATATTGCCATGATTTCGGGGATTATTGCTAGGACTGTTCGTCCATTGTCGGGTGAAGCGCTCCTTATAGGGCATTCGATTTCCACTAGGACTAGGCAACATTGGCGGTGCAGAGCGCCGTCCCAAGGTAGGATTGTTGTGGTGGTCCATCTAGTAACAATTAGTGTTCTCATTGTTCAATTTTGTATCATGAACGATATAATAGAAATACAATCCAGTCAGTGGCCTACAAAAGTTTGAGCAGGTTTGAGAGTTCGATAAGTTAAACGTTTGCAAACAGGAGTTCCATCTTGTTTGTGCCTTGGTGAGCAACCTTCCTCACACAACCCTTATAAGACTTAGCTGAAGGGGGCACAATGAAACATTCCATGCGCTCTCTACACCATGTCATAGCACCCATCACAACGTTGACCTCAGCCTTGTCTCCATGCTCTAGCTCAAGGGCGAGCTCTTGCAAAGTCCGCAATTGATAGGATACAAAGCTTGAAATCTGGTTGACAAGGAAATGACCAGGTAGTGTGAGCCTGCTAGACAAAACACTAATGTCCTTGGGTAGGGCTATAGGTCATCTTAGTACAGCCTTTGGGGTGAATGTTGCTCAAGAGAGATTTACTTCGAGTTTCTGTAAGACTTCATAGGCCAAACAAAACACCAGACGTAAAGTATTCAAACAGCACTGCGACTTTGGTTGATATTCCATGGATGTTCCTTGACATGAAAGTGCTGAAGAACGGATAGAGCGATGACAACTTGCCCAGCTTTGGTACATCTGTGCATATAGTGCACAATGAAACCTCGAAGAAAGACGGCTTCTTCAGTCATCGTGGTGTATTCGCTTCAAATTGCGTTGATCAAGTACGAAGAAAGTCGGCCAAGGTTCGTTTTTCCAGTACAATGAATGGACAATCCCGGATAGTCGTGGGACCATATACTACGCGCAGTATCTTTCCGGAACGTTGGCCTATCTGTCGCATGAAGCTGTTGCTTAGTCCGCAAGGTTTTTTGGTCCCTGGTAGTAGCTCCCTCTCTCAGGCCATCTAGCATGCTGAGATGGCCGTACAGCATGGGAGATCGTGTTTTCATCCCTTTGCACCTTGGCAGGATGGCTCTCAAGAGCGGCATGTCATAAGAACATCCAGATCGCCAATGCATGGACCTCCCACGGCGGTGGCAACTCCGGTTCCAGAAAGATGGCGGAAATAATGCAAATGAAAATACAAAATATCAAAATTTACTTGCCTTATACAGATCAGAGTAGGTTTCGCAGTTTAGTCCGACCTTAAGAACCAGGGAAGAGAGAAGTCGCCAGGAGGTGGTATTATAGTGCAAAGGAAGATTGTTTGATCGTCAGATGGTCCTCGTCAAGAAAATCAGAAGATATCGGGGTTTGTTGACGAACGGCCTAGACGGTTGTTGTGGGGAAGTCGGTGAAGAAGGGACTTTACCTTTAAGTGAAAACACGGCAGAAAGTATCTATCAGACCGCCTAACACGGTTTGTCAAGAGCAGGCAACTGTGAACGCCACACCTGCCCCGCCTACAATTCGGGAACATTCTTAATATAAGTCTTGTGATATCTATATGCCCCAGTTTACGCCACACCGTCTTTTCTGGAGTACGTGCAAAGGCGAAAGAGATCCAGCATCTGTGCGTTTAATGTATTCGCGCAAGGCAACAACCTTTTGTTCCAAAGGCCCTGTAATCGCATCAGTTCGAAGGATACGAGCTGTTCCTCATCTTCTATCATTCCCGATAGAGACTCACCAATGACTACTACTCGATCAGACGATTTCAGCCCGTAAGACGGAGCTCAACATACCGGAGGTTTTTCAGAGATAACGAGCTAGTAGCTCGGCCTAGATACTCTTGTTGCAATAACGACCGTTACGAATAACCATTCCCAACTCCTTTAGTACCGCGCTAGAATTTAGATTTACGCCATAAAATCGAAAGGGATTAGAACCGAAGAGATATTTTGAGTTTCGAAGAAGGTATATCCACAACTAGAAAGAAGAATATAGAGAACTTGTCACGGGAGATGCAACAGTAAACAGACGATTGCAGCTGTACGAAAGAGCTCCCATGTATTGGGCCGGAAGATCCGCTAATTCCCTTACCTAAGGTTTGCGTAAATTTGAATGAGGTCACCTAGGAAAGAAAGCAAAGAAAGCAAAGAAGGGATAATCCGAGTCACACATTGAGCTTGATTAGTCCGGATGCCTTTAATCTCTTGGTCCTGTACCGGAAACAAGGAGATATTTACCTATTTACTAGACTTTCAGAGAATGCTGTTTTGAGAAATTCAGCGCTTGGTCTACCTAGCTGGCATACGCTGAAATTCGGTTTTCCATCACTAACGCCAAGCACACTTTCCATAAAGGTGCCATGCTTCATAAACAACCACCTGGTCTAAAACAACCGCTTGGGGATATTGCCAACATTGTTCAATCAAACTAGCCAACTGTTAGTGGCGTGCGTAAACAAACAAGAAAAGGAACATACCGGTGTCAAGAAGGACTCGGCAACGAAACGAGCCCGCGCGTTAAGCTACTTGAATGTCAGAATCCAACCATTATTGATTATCACCTACCACAGGGTCATAGCTTCTGGAGGGAACTTACGAAAAGCTTCATCTCCGAGATTTCCTTATCAACCTCTTCCATGAATTGGATGATAAAGTCCACGAGCTTGTGCTTCAACATCTCCTCCGTATGGAAGTTGGTGATTAAAAATGAGATATCGTATCCCTGGTTATCCTTAGCAATATTCCTCCCGGACGTCATTGAGCTCTCGTACCTTGATAGGTTTCCGCCTCAGAATGAAGAACGCTTCCGCTCGTTGCGTCAAGAAACGAGTAAATTTATGTACCAAAATATGTTCAATTTCGTCTGCCTGTTTGATCTTGATGCTTATCCGTACGCTGTTGATGCTGGGCTCGATGAACACCTTCTCGTTCTCGTTTCTTGAGACGGTCAAAGGGTTGAGGAGCATCTCCGGGGAGGTACGTGCTTCGACTTCTGGGACATTGTGTCTCTCAGATGCTTGGGATGCAAAGTTCGACAGGGTGAGGGCGGCCGTGAGGGAGGAGCGTACGCATTGTAGGTACGGGCGGAGTGATTGAGACTAGACGTGTCAGCCCCATTTGAGCTCTCAGAACGAGCGGGTGTACTCGAACGTACCATTTTTGGGTGAGTATAGGATTCACTCGAGGTCCGCAAGGTAAATTTGGTGGTACGGACCTGACCTATCCCATGCGAATATCGTATTGACAGCGGTGAAGCTTGGTGGGGGTTGAATCGTGAGGTTGTTTAGAGTGATTACGTCAGCAGCCTCTCGGTTTCCCGAGCTTTCGATGCATTTGCCCCACGATCCTAGGCATATAGTGCTGTAAACATCTGCAGACTCACCGCCACCGTTCCTTTTGTCCTACACTTTTTGTCTTCATTGACTTCTCTCACCATGGCTACTATACCAGGTACGCTTATCTCCAAAAAACTGCCGTTAAAGCGCCTCTCACTGACATCTCCGTATCAACAGTAATCTTCAAGCACCAAGGCAAGAAGTACAATGTGGACGTAGATCCCACTTCGACGGGCGAGACGCTCAAGTACCAGCTTTTCTCATTGACCTCGGTGGAACCCGATCGCCAGAAAATCCTTGTAAAGGGAGGTCAACTCAAGGACGATGCGGACCTGTCAAAGTTGGGTTTTAAGCCCGGTCAAACGGTCATGATGATGGGGACGCCCGCTGGAGATGCCTCAACTTCTTTGGATAGACCTAAGGAGAAGATCCGGTTTTTGGAAGATATGACCGAGGCCGAGGCTGCTCAGTCCGAGGGTGCAACGCCAGCAGGGCTACAGAACTTGGGCAATACCTGTTATATGAATTCTACGCTTCAAACATTGAGGTCAATACCGGAGTTGCAGGAAGAGTTAAACCGGTACTCATCTAGGTAAGATTCCTATCTTCAATAATCGCAAACAAGCCTAACATTTTCCAGTGCGGCATCAAGTTCGAGTGCTGCAAGTCAGCTAAGCCAGTTCGGTCTCGGTGGTCTAGGAGCTTCCTCAGACCTGACTGCTTCCCTCCGTGATCTATTTAAACAAATGTCAGAAACGCAGGAAGGATTCCCACCTTTGATGTTCCTCAACGCTTTACGTACCGCGTTCCCGCAGTTCGCCCAGAAATCCAAGGACGGTCACGGATACGCACAACAAGATGCTGAGGAAGCATGGTCTCAAATCGTTTCACAGCTGCGACAGAAACTCAAGGTCAAAGATGTTACCGAACCAAGCGCCGCGGATAAGGCTAAGGATATCTCATTCATCGACAAATACATGGCTGGTAGATTCGAGTCAGTAATGGAGTGCGATGAGCCTGCTGCAAAGGAAGGTGGAGAGGTGGCAGTCCAGAGCCAGGATGAGTTCTTCAAACTCAACTGTCACATCAACGTCGAAACAAACCACCTCCGTGATGGTCTTGCTGCTGGTTTGAAGGAACAAATCGAGAAACGTTCGGAAGTTCTAGGCCGAGATGCAGTGTACACGAAGTCTTCTTCCATCTCGCGACTACCCCAATACCTACCAGTACATTTTATGCGATTTGACTGGCGTAAAACCACCAACAAGAAAGCAAAGATCATGAGGAAAGTTACATTCCCGCAGGAATTGGATGCCGTCGAATTCTGTACCGAAGATTTGCAAAAGCTTCTGATCCCGATCAGAGACAAAATTCGAGAAATCAGGAAGGACGAGCTAGACGTTGAGAGGGCCCGTAAGCGACAAAAGCGCATGCGTGAGAATGAACTCGATCCCAACGAACAGGAAACGAAGGAACCACTACAGAAGAAGAAAGAGGCGGAGAAGAAAGCAGCAGATGGAAACAAAGACGTTGAGATGACCGATGTAGAGTATAAGACTGACGAGCAGCTCGAAGCGGAACGTGCTGCAGCAATTCTGGCTGCTAAGAAAGAGCTTCTGCAGCTTGTCGACCCCAAGCTCTCCGCCGATGAAGGAGCTAACCAAACCGGTCTTTATGAGCTCCGTGGCGTTATCACTCACCAGGGTGCAAGTGCTGACAGTGGTCACTATACGTCTTTTATTAAGAAGCAGGGCCGAAAGGACCCAGTAACTGGAAAGAGGAAGGAGGAAGATGGGAAGTGGTGGTGGTTCAATGATGACAAAGTTTCCGAAGTCGACACTGACAGGATTGAGACTCTGTCTGGTGGTGGTAAGTTCACAGCCAGGTGCAGATGATTGATAACCCTTATTCACACCGATTTTAGGTCAAAGCCATTCTGCCCTCATCCTGCTCTACCGAGCTGTTCCCCTCCCCACCATCGAGGATGAGAACAAGGCCTGAGTTTATTCAGACTGCTCTCAATACTCCCATGAGGCATCATGAACGTTGGATACCAGAGCATGACAATTCTATTTCATGTTTATGGGGAACATGGCGTACAGTGTTGCATAGCATGATGATGAATCACGAAGCATGGCACGGCTAGGATGTGTTTTCTATTCAGGCTTTAATAGACAGGTATACATTGACCTCAACGTCAGGTTTGAGAATCCTTGAGTTTCAATGATGTGATGTGGTGCACGCTGGGCTGGCCTTAACTTCGGTTGCGATTTGGGCCATCGCGAGCTTAATTCTACGGCCACTTGACTTCACTGGCACCCGCCCCGTCACCTTGAAACTTTCAACGTTCCCACGCAATCTCTTTGATTGTCCATTCGTTTTTCTTATTCCATAATTACATGTACTATTCGCAAGTGTATTATTTGTTCCTATCATGTTTTACAGTCACGAAGGTCAGTGCCTCACTGCGGTGCCCAGAAGCTCTCCAACTGACTTCCCCAGTTCTCACATCACGCAAGTACGGCGTGGCAACAGTCTGGTAAGCACCTGCACTCATCATAGAAGATTCTATGAGAGCTCATCTAACTTCAAGAAATAGGCTTGTTGCCACACTGGGCTCCAAGTCTTCTCTGAAGAAGATCAACCGCAAAGCAATCCTCGACGTCAATGTCTCTAAGGCATGTCAAACTATTCGCGCACCCGACGCGCCCATGGCTCTGCGCTTGCAGAGCAACCTTCTGTTAGTTGCCTGTCCTCCTGAAGTCTGATAAAAAGTGTGCTAACACGTTCTAGTTACGGTGTTTCGCGCGTCTTCCTCGAACAATGCGGATACGTGCTATCAGATGCGCAGAACGCGCAGAACGCGTTGCGAATGATGCTCAAGATAATCAAGAAAGCTGAGTTGGATCCTGAAGCTGGGAAAACGAGGTAGGCATCTCCCTGTTCTCTGGTCATTCTGGTTTGTAGGTTGGAGGCTGACGATTGAGATAGACCCGAAGCCCTCATACTTGAGGATGATCCAGCTTTCCTGCCAGACTTTGCTCTCCCACCTCTTGATTTCGATCTCCCGGATATCTTGCTCCATGATGAATCTCGACATGGGAGTGCCTCGCTATCCCTCGCCCCGTACGATTCCCAACGATCGCATAGTGGATCCTCTTATGGAGGGTTTGAGGGAGGACTCATCATACCATCAAGTCATTCTGGAACCCCAGGAGGCATGGACAATTTCATGATGGGGGATGATCTCGCTCAAGGAACACCTGGACTTGGTAGCTTCTCTCGGAGAGATGAGGAACATGGGGAGTTGGAAGACTTGGGCATTGCCTTTGACGCAGATGGTAACATTATGGAGTTCACTCCAGGTCAAGCTGTCAGGGAAACACCTACTCCTGGTGGACCACGTTTAGGAAGTGATACTGGGGCTAGTGCCCGAGTGAGGCGTGAGCATGAAGAGGGACAACTAGCCGGTGCTCAGGTGAGTGTATTCTGCTACCATCATACCAGGTCTTGCTTTACTGACTTCACCTAATCTAGCTGCCCGATGACGATATGGAACTAGACTTCCCAATCATCGATGACCTTCTCCCAGAAGGTGAAGCGTTTCCCACAGCTGGCCAACTCCAAACCGAAGAGCAAGTCTCCTCCACTCACCCAGAAGAAATCGATACTTCCTCTGTAATCGCAGCTCCCATACGTCGTAAGCGTCGTGCTGCACATACCATCCCTCTAGATACTACCATGGAGCTTCGTAACCGCGAGATCTCGGATTGGAATACCAATTACCTCGCTAACATGGCCGACGCAGCTCGAACAAAATACCAATACCGTGTCTCTACACAAGCTAAGAAAAATGCTGAGTATTGGATCTGGGGATCCGGTATCGGGAATATAGGCCGTAGGTTCAAGGGTTCAGTCATCTCGAATCCATTCAGCATGTTCTACGGCGATGCTCTTTTCTCCACCTTAACAGGCATTCATCGAGGTCCAAAACCAAAGAAGCGTCGTCGTGATAGCGACGAAGACGAAAGCACAGAAAATGAATCCCGCCGTAAGATCCCTCGCTCATCCGAAGAACATATCGGTCGAGGCGACGAAGATGAAGGTTTCCCAATCCTACCCCAAGATGATGAAGTCGAGGCGCCGCGTGACGCACCCTCCGCTCTAGACGACCAAGCCCTATTCTCCGCCATGCCATGGAACATCACGGCATCAGTGCGCGGCTCCTCAGTTGTAGCACGCAGTGGACTCCCCGGCCTACATTCCGCCAGTTCCCGCGGCGGACGCGCCAGCAGACTCGTAAGCGCGAGTCCTCTCCACGGTCGCGGTCAACCGGGCAATCTCGACATACTCCGCAGCCTCGAAGCCGAAGGTGACGAATTCGGTTTTGTGAATCCACAGGATTTGAATCTTGCCGGCCCAGGTCCCTCGGATTTCGATTCCACTCCTGGTCCCCAACCTTCCGAAGCCCCGAGTATCCGCCCCCGTGTTTTCGAAGCCTTAGATGCAGAAGGTGTGAACTTTGTTGCCTTTGTCACAGAAGGTATCCAGGAGAAGCGGAATCGGGATGTAGAGATGCTTGGACAGGACGAAGATATATTGCAAGCGGACGCCGCGGCGACAATCGATGAAATCACGTTCGAGGAGTTATTCCCCCCGGAGCAGACATCCTGTGTTGTTGCATGTCAAGCACTAATGCTGGTGTTGGGCTTAGCAAGTCGAGGCTTACTAGGTGTGCGATACGATGAATGGGTTGAATGGGGAGAAATCGGATTGAGTGTTGAAGGGAAGAAAGTTGCGGAGGAAGTAGTTGAGGAAGACGAAGACATGGAGGATGTGGAGACGGAAGAGGAAGAGGAGGTTCAAAAATTACAAGAAGGAGACTTCATCCATTTGGACTCTGATGATGAGCCTGCTGAGGATGACAATGATGATGATGATATGAATTAATGGCTTAATGGGGGATGGGTCGCTAATGGCGTTCATGATGCATAGGTTCTAATGAATGGCGAATCATGGTTGTATTGTGTAAGGGTTTGTATGCGTAGGATGGGAGTTTTTATTTCATGCTGCTTCTGCTTCTACTGTCTTTTTCTTTTCTTTTCTTTACTTTACTTTTTCTTTACATGTCATGCTTATACATGATTCCTTCTGCATTTCAGAGGAGTGCAATTTGTTCGTTATGGATTTTCTTTTTTCCTTTCTTTATGATGTTTACGATACATATCACGGGTATGACGATTAATGCATAAACGAATAATATGAGTTCACTAATCTATCTTTCTCTCATTCCTTGTGCTAGTTTATGATATAATATCTATGGAGTTGCCTTTCGAAAGTATCTGGGCACCTCTTCCATATTACCACTTAGTCA
>AJFL01000208.1:0-19385 GCA_000467735.1 Rhytidhysteron rufulum CBS 306.38
CCGCCCCTCCCAAACCCCGACACCACCACCCTCCCCCGAATACTCTGCCTTCACGGCGGCGGTGTAAACGCCTCCATCTTCCACGCCCAATCCCGCTCTCTCCGGCGACACCTCGCACATTCCTTCCGCCTCGTCTGGGCCGAGGGTCCCTTCCTCTGTAACCCGCACCCGGACGTCATCACTGTATACGGGACATGGGGCCCGTTTCGAAGATGGTCTCGCTGGTTAACAGAGCACGGGGAAATCGATAATGAGTCCGCGATTGAAGAGATTGGGTATTCGATTCGTGTGGCGATGGAGGAGGATGATCGGGCGGGCGGGACGGGGGAATGGGTTGGTTTGATGGGGTTTTCGCAGGGTGCGAAATTAAGTGCGAGTTTACTGGTTGAGCAGCAAGGCAGGGAGCGATTTGCACGGAAAACGGGTCGTGTGGATGAGAGTGGTGGGTTACTTGGACTTGGAGGCGTTCGATGGCGGTTTGGGATTTTGTTGGCTGGAAGAGCTCCCCCGTTGAATCTGAACCCGGAGGTTTTGTCTTCGAGTTGCTTGGCTGGTGCGGCCGCTGTGGCGGAGGCAGGGGGTTATTTGGAGAAGGGGGTTCCGGTGGATGAGGAGGCCGTTATTGAGGTTCCCACTGTTCATGTTCATGGATTGGAAGATCCTGGATTGAAATTGCATAGAGAGTTGCTCGACCGTTATACCAAAGAGGGGAGTACGTCATTGGTGGAGTGGGAGGGCGCTCATCGGATTCCTATCAAGTCTAAAGATGTGAATAGGGTTGTTGCGGCGATTTATGATGTCGCTGAGAAGACTGGGGTTAGTGTCACGAGGACGGTTTGAGCGTGTTGGACGGGGGTTCGGGTTTTGGTTTATAGAGGTTTATGTTGGGTGTTTTGGCGTTTGAGGGGATGCGGTTTAAGGATTTACATGATGATTTCATGTCGTACTGTTTTATGGTTTCGGTTCTGAGATCTGAAGCTACAATGGTATATATACACTATTATATCCCCATGCCAGATAGCGATAGATGGAGGGCGATTCTGATTTATCCATGGAACGGAGGTTGATAACTCTCATATAAAAGATTATCTCCAATGCCAATAACCGTAAATGTAAGAAGAGTGATTTGCATTAATAGTTATTCCCCACGAGAGGCAAGACGTTCTTTCTTGAAATACACAGCATAGAAGTAATTCAAAGAAAGGGTGAACAGCTAGAAAAAAAAAACCATATAAGAGGGGTATGTCGCCCTAGACTCCATGTCGAATGCAACTTTAGAGCATTCCTCCAACTTCATCCATAGCAAGCAGATAGAAAGACACCGATCGACGGCACGCAAAGAATCTCCTCAAACTCACCGCCCATTAAGCTGAACTGCCGGCACCGCACCACCTGCAAGCTGTCCCTCCAACTTGCCTACCAACTTCTTTACTCCGTTCCACTCATCTTGCCTCACGCCCTCCAATCCACCAAGCTCATTGCCGACCTCGAATATCGTAACAACACCATCCATACCACCAACTGCGATCTTCTTTCCTTCAGTGCGCTCCCAGGCCAGCTTATTCAGACTCCGCTTCATGAAGCCCAATCCAGTAGGCAAGCTAGCAAAAGCGCCACGCTTATTATCACTGGGTGTGGTTTTCTGTACGGGGACCTCGGTATCGACGTTGATGTCCCAGATCTCGAGACTACCGGCTCCATCTACGAGGGCAAAGATACCCGGTTTCACGGGCGACCAGCGAGCATCATAGACGAGGTCTTCGCGAGGAATTTCAAGAAGGGGTGATTCGATTTGCGCACCGCCTACAGCTCCTGGGCCATTGGAAACGATGTTGGATGTGCTGGATGCTGCAGGTGGACGCACTTTCCAAAGTTTAACGCTCCAGTCGACGGAGGCTGAGAGGACGAGATCGCTGAGATCGATTTGGCCCTTGGCGGGATGGAAGTCGAGGCTCATGACAGGTGCTGCGTGTCCTGTATATTTGACGCGTGAATCCACACCTGCTTTTGCACCAGCACGATCATAACGATGACAGGGGTAGATGGCACCTTCTTCTGTTCCGGCAAGGAAGTATGTAGGGTCAGATGGTGGGAATGCTATGCATGTCGGTGCCATCTCTTCGGTCTTTGAAGGCGGTGGTGAAGTCAGTTCGAGGAATTCTTGGGGCTGTGACAACATGTCGACAGTCCAGCCACATACAACACCATCTGTCGATGTCGAAATGATGTTGTTTGCATTTTGGGTACCCACAATGTCGAGTGAGTAGACAGGATGGGTATGACCAGACCCGGTCAGGGGTGTTTTCTGGATAGGGGTGGATTTAGCTCGAGTGTCCCATAGAAGAACTTGTCCACTGTAAGCACCTCCAACGATGAGATTAGGGTGGAAGGGAGAGAACTTTGCGGTGAGAATGTCGGATTGAGCATGGAATATGTACTCGGGCCTGTCATGCATATGAAGATTCCAGACTTGGACCAAGCCATCGGGGTCATGTGGTGCTGAGGGATTCTTGGTATACGATGCCAGGATAAGTTCTGGGTACTACAAAACTGTCAGCATTTGAAAAGCGCAATAGGTTCAGACTTCCTACCTTTGGAGAAAAGCCAAGATCACTGATCATTCGTTTCTTGCTCCATCGATCATCCCAAAACTGCACAACCTCCTTGATCCGCCGTCCTTTCTTGCCTCCCATCATGCCGTAGCCTTCATCTTCTTCGTCCAAGCCATGTACACCGCCTAGCGCATAGTCTTGTAGAAGGTCATATTCTTGATCCAATGCCCTTTCAATCACCTTGCTAGACTTTTCAACAAAGTCCATGAATTCTTCCGACGATGTGACGGCATGCAGCTCTTCGTCTGACAGAGTTCGGGCGGGGAAGTTTTGCTGAGATGATGGTACCAGCGCCGTTAGATCTATATCGCTCTGTTGTTGCGCAGCCTTTACTTCCTCCTCAATCTCCCTCCTCAAGTTCTGCCTGAGTTCCTCATCCCTCTGAATCTGTCTTCTACTCAACCTCTTGCTAGCCCTCGGCGTTTTTGTTGGTGTCGACGGGTACTCGGGCTCGGAATCCGACGCGTATGTTCGTTGTTTCTGGGGGCTCCATTCATCTGAGGTCTGAACGCCTTTGCTGTACGTGATGTATTCCGGTTTCGCTTTGGGTACCGCATCTTCTTCGTAGACAACCGTCAGCGGCGCCAATGACAACGTTTGTGTCTCGCGATCTGCCTTCTCCGTTGATTTATTATCGTCACTAAGCTGGCTCGCGCTAATCACCGAGGTCGGTCGGCTTGTCCGTGGTCCTCCCACTGGTGAGCCGGGACCGACTGAACTCGGCCTGCTGGAGGTACCTATGATCCGGTCGATGAAGTCATTGATCTCTTGTCTGTCCGATCCCCTCGGGGTAGGCGAGGCTATCTAAAAAAATGGATTAGCAAAGGTCATATCTTGGGAATGTTTGAGGGGATGTACATCTGAGAGGCTTGAAGCGCTTCCTGCTCGGTTTTGTGAATGCTCTTTTCTCAATTCGCGCTGGCGCTTGAGCTCTGCGAGCTTCGCCTTCTTGGCTAGAATCTCATCTCTTCGCTGTTGTGGTGTTTGGTAGTCCCCCATTATGCGGAGGGGGGTCTATGGGGGGTAAACGCGGAGGAACGAGCTTCGAATTGAGGGATCGTATCGGGGGGGAGGTGAGCGAGTGAATGAGTTTCCCAGCGACAGGTATTCCTCTGGAGAAGACAACGGTATGAGGGCGAAGAGTGCGCAGAGAGAAATCGTAGGGAGTACCTAGGTAGTTGTCGTGAATGCGCTTGGTTGTTTACCCATGGCCGTAATTTCTGGAGATCTGCTAAGAGCCTCTTAGGATTAAACTTACTTACGTAAGCGAAATCCGGCCTGTTGCGAGATTTCGGGATGAACCGCGTTACAACGCAACTTTCTTCAACCTTCACGAGTCAATTCACCACCACGCCTCCGCATCCGTTTACTCAGCTTTGCGCTGCCACCTAGGGCCTCTGCTGCTTTACGACTCCTTGACTTCTAGCCATTGGCCTCGTCCCCGACGCCCCTCGCGCCCTATCTGGTCTTCGCACAACGCCAACATGTCTACATCTGTGGGGGTTAACGTACGTTCACTTCACTATCTCATTCGAGCTTCCTATCGCAGGAAATTCGCTCCTGAAAAATTCTCCAGAAATTATTATTTCCCAAGTCGAGCCTCAAGCTAATCTGGATGAACTGCAGGTCCTCCGATGGTCCGCCCTAGGTCTCGGCGTCGTCTACGGCATTTACCACCAAGCACAGATATCCGCAAAGGACAAGATCAGCCAGATAAACCGCGACTACAAGCACAAGGAGGATCTGATATCACAAGCAAAGGCTGAGTGGGCAAAGACTCATCCTACTGAGCAAAGATCTCAGAGTGGAGGTATGTTGAATATCGGTCACACGGAGCGATAAATTCCTCATTATTTAAATGAGCGGAAATTTCTCTACAGACTAGTTGGCTGACATTTTTTATAGCAAAGGCAGACCCCCAGGATCCTAACGCCGATTTGAACACTCTGCTCGGTATCAAGGACGAGTAAACATGAGGATGGGCATAATCTGATGGACCGAGGTTTCTTTGATTTGCATGCGGATACAACGGGCAATAACGACTGAAGAAGAGGGCGTGGGCAAGGAGAAAAGCAATACTAGGATTCACCCTGGATAATGGTCCGGGAAATCACCTGTTGTATTACTTGTACCTACTGTACAATATAGAGCCGGATTGATAACTTTTTTTTCGAATTCAAGCACATTACCGAACATCGAAATCGAAAATCTTCTCGCATCAGTCCTTCATGTTGCTCGATAATTGCCTCCAAGTCTTCTATTATACCAGGACTCTTTTTAATTCTGGTTTTAAACTATTCTGCAATACTCACCCTACAAACAGAAATATCTCAACAAAACGCGCATAGTCGAAAAACTCGAATTTCCTATACTATATGCGACTCTATACTTTCAAACAAAAACCTTGACCTCGAATCGATTTATTAATCCGAGCGGTACAAAGAACATGCTAGGACAATTGGAAGGACAATTGATACAACATCAGATACGATGCCAGTGACTGTGCTTAGGAGAAGCAAGCTCTCTACATAATATGGTACCTACATTTCTACATCCTCCAATACTAAATATCAGTCCTTCACACCACAGTCCACACCTACATCCAACACTCAACACTTTAGACTCCGCTCATTCATCACCTCACCTCAACTCACTCCTCTCCCCATACCCCATCTCTACCCTTGTATTATCAGGCAATTCTTCACTTTGCCCGCCCTGATACTTCTGCAGACTCCCTTCACTCATAAGGTCCCTCGCCTTGACATTCAATGCTAGTGAGCTGCGTTTCCGCCAACCTAGTAGATGGAGTAGGAATACAGTTCCTGCGACGAGTACAATAGCGCCTGACACAGCACCGATACCTATACCAGCTTTAGCTCCTTCTGATAACCCGCCTCGACCACTACTACTGGAGGTGTTAGTTGCCCTGGTTGTAATGGTAGGAACCAGTGTGTTGGTACTTCTGGCCGACGCTCTGGAAACTGTGGATCGCAGGGAAGATGTCGACCCAGTGATACTAGCCAAAATATCGGTATCGCTCCTCTCAAACGCAATGAAAATCGGCTTCGCTGAAACCCAGATGTCTGGGATTGCGGTGACGGTCACTGAGCCTTCGAGGATGGAAACAGTGCGAGGGGCTGTGGTAGGAGATTGGAAACACCAGGCGAAGCCGCGGTGGTAGCAGCTTAGGCCTCTGAGAGTTATATTAGTTTGAGGAGAAGGGAGGAAAGGTATGTGAGGAGAGGGGAGACTTGGCTTACGAAGGACAGCATTGAACGCCCATAGTTGGGTAAGTGAAAGCATCTTCTATTATGCTACCGCTTCGAGTAGCTGGGACACAAGCACTACTCCAACCTTATCATTCTCAGTCATTTCCACTATTACATCACAGAAAAGATTCTTAAACACACCACTAGGACAAATACCGGGCGAGTAGGCTGAATCAGTGGCAAATCCGGGTGGATAGCATAATTGGTTGACGATGTTTCCACTGGCACCAAGCCATAGTGCGGTTGCTGAGGAGTTGTATGTCAGTGTAGATAGGCACTCTGTTCGTGGGGCCCAGAGACTGGTTAAGGGGCCTAGAACGTTTTGCGTGTCGATTGGCATTGTTGAAGAATAAGAAGGTGGTGGCTTTGAATGAGGCTACGGACGGTGTCAATGCGTTATATATTTGTGAAGCAGGCTTGTTATAGACCCCAACTTACCGCCTGTGGGATCTAACCAACAGCAGCTCACTCTGGTCTAAAGGCCAGATTACTGGTTGTGTTGAGCAAAGAGTGTAAAATTCAGCCTTGTGCCTCGTTTTTGAGTAAATTGTTTTTGTCCAACCATAAGCACAGGAACCGTATTAGTGTTTAGAAAGACAGCGGATCTGCCTGAAGAAATCCGCGAGAGAAGAGGTTCATTCGGAGTTTTGACTTTCGAAAATCACTTATCTATATCGCACTGGCCCCTACGAAATAGGGCATCATCGATCCATTTAAGCAACCAAGTGTAAATCGAACCTACTAAGAAACAGTTTATTAACTTCTCAGCATAGTTTTCTTATCAAGACGTACCTTTATTTTTCTATTTATGGCGTAGTAGTTAGCCTTTTTTATGCAATATTTTCAATCCGGAACGGTTGTGGTACGTTAAAGGGCTGACGGATTCTAAAATCATTGATGTGTCGCCGACTTGAATTCAGCCTAGCAATTGGAATTCCTGAGACATAGTTTTGAATTGTGTCATAAGGTCGAACTTTAATACCTTATGAACTGAATGCCGTTATTTTATTGTAGTTGAAAGATAATGTGTTAAGGTTGGAGTATACGCGACAGCTGAAGTTCATTCTTCTCCAAGCTGATACTGTGCTTGAATCTCGCTATGATGCACTGGAAAGGGAATACTCAAATTCCTGGAGAAAAAAATTCACTATCGTTCTGATTTGATTATCCGCAAGTACTCCGTTGATGAATGATGAATGACTGGCTTATTGCTTCTTGTTTTGCGAGTAGATGAAATTGGCAGCTAATATAATGTCAGTACTGCAATGCAGGTGCAGGTAGGTACACAGGTTTGAGAGTAATCAGTTGAATAAAAGTTGGTACTCACTAACAGGTGCTAGCCCATTCTCCTTTGCCCACTGCCTCACTCCCTGTCTTTCCCTTCCTGTTCCCCAGTGCTGCCTATCCTTGGGCTTGGTCAAATCCAGCGGCTGACTCGTTCTATTAGCTGGAGCAAAGACCAGAAATACATATCGGTGCTTTCCTGTCTTTGGAGGTGGTCCAGGAGGCTTATAATCAACGACTTCTTTGATATCACTCTCCTTCTCCTCCTCCTCCTCTTGGACACCAAAATATGGTAGAATGGAAAATTTCTTCTCAGAAGCCAAGGGAACACCGGCAGCAATCCAATGGCACATCTCTGACCATTCGGGATTGTCACGGGAAGGAGCGTCAGGATCTGTCAATGTGATGACATAAGTCATGTTCGAAGTAGAGCAACCTGGGTCTGCGGTTGTCTCGTCGTGGAGCTCGATCATGGGTTCATCCTGGAGTCGCTTTGGTTTGATGGTATTGCCAAGGGAGGCCTTTTCATTTTTCCATGATACCGAGAGTGAGAGATAAGGAATGAAGTCATCAATGACTGGGAAACATTAGCTGACATTGGTTTGTTTTGGATATGAGAGGTGATATTCCATACCTGTTGGAATAATCTCCGCTTTCTTTAATCTGCATAACGTTAGTAGACTTTAGGAGCTAATAGGTTGAAATCGAGATACGAACTCCGCTCGGATATTCAGCACGCTCTCAAATGTACTTTTGATAGGTATCTGCTCTGTCGGGAGCCCGAGGGCGAAATGACACCACTGCAGGCATTGAAGGAGGATGAAGGACGCTCGGAGATACATGGTAGCTCGAGCTTCTCTCGCTTCCGCGATTCGTCCTGGTGTTGCACTAGTACTTGTGAAAGGGTGTGAAAGGGTTTTTGAAATTTGAGTGTTGTTAGAGTTTCCTGGTGTTTGATTCAAAGTTCATTGATGTTGGATGAATTGAGGTTGTTTTGATGTTGGTAATGTCGCGTGAAGATGTTCCCTTTGTGGAGTCCCCCAATCGGAAGCTCCCCGCATAGTTTGTCGTCATGGCTATCTCATGACGCAGATCGGCTAAGCACTGGCATGCGCGTGAAACCCATGCAGCGACCTTGCACGGAACATGGGGAAATAGGAATATGCATTCCATCTATGCCATTCT
Organism: Rhytidhysteron rufulum CBS 306.38; assembly: GCA_000467735.1. Lineage (NCBI taxonomy): Eukaryota > Fungi > Ascomycota > Dothideomycetes > Hysteriales > Hysteriaceae > Rhytidhysteron > Rhytidhysteron rufulum. The sequence goes on from AJFL01000208.1 coordinate 8,351, forward strand.
ATCATTACCAGCCCTTGTATCCCATAATAAAACAAATACAGAATTTTCCAGAAAGCCTAACCGCAGATGCCTGAAGTAACGCCTGGAGCAAAGCAAACATTCACACCTTCGCTTAATCCTTCTAAAAATGTAACCGCCGTAGAAGGAGCACTATATGACGACGGGAGGACATTCACTAACCCGCTTAGAGGGTCCTTGCTTGGAGAAATGCTGTGCTGTCCGTGACAAACCCCATATTCGTAGCAATTTGATACTCGCTCAACTCTTGCGCGCCCATCCCCGTCATAGTTCCTGAGCAGTCAGAAATCAGAACACAATCCCATCCCCAAGAGTAAGCATCGGTCAAGGTGCCTAGGAGACACTGGTCTGTATTGACGCCCGCGAAGAGTAATGTGTTCTTGCCTGTCTCTCGAAGGTACTGATGTAGTGGCTCGTCAAGGTTCCATAGGCCACTCATGCGATTTTTGTCGAAGAAAACATCATCTTCCTGAACCACAGCTTTCAGTGGTGGATAGAGTTCAGCATTCCAGGTTCCTTTGAACAGGCATTGACCTTGGTTATGCGGAAGTTCCGCTCCCAGACCGACGTGCCAGCCATGTCCATGGGTCTCTACCAAAATCCGAGAGAATCCCCTTTGAACGGCAGCAGGCATGACGCGAAGATCGTGGTCGGTAATGCCCCAGTTGAGCCAGGCAACTTGGATGCCCTCTTTCCTACAACTCTCGATAACTTCCAGTGTCGGTTTGACCGCGGCGATACCAGCACGGTGATCTCGACATGAAGGGTGGATGAAGTAGTTTTGCATGTCGACAATAATCAAAATCGATTTTTCTGGATCAATCACGAATCCACAGTGGTTTTGGAGCCGTTCGTTTGAATCGATGGCCAATTTCCGCACAGATCCTCGGGATAGGTCGAATTTCTTTGTCTTGGGGACATACAACCATTGGCCTTCCCCGCCGAATGGGACGGGTGGTGCGCAAGATAATGTTTCTATTGACTGAACATTGTCGACTATGTCGTCGGCCGTTTGAATTATGCCTGGGGCCATTTCACGCTATTCAAAAGGAGATATGAAGCAGTGATGGAATTAATATTGAATGGAAGCGCGAGGACGTATTATGTGGATGAGTTCCAAAGGAAAAAAAATATACTTAATCTTGCAAGTCTTTGTACCTGTGGCCTGGTGCCGTTACTCTGATAACCATCGATAACCATTTGGTATGATAGTCATGTTCTAGAGTAGACATCCATACCATTCGTTGTGATAGCCAATGACAATCTTGTTTCTGCTGATAGGCTGTGGCCGGAGGCCTGCTGCTTACGTAGGGAGGTCACGAGGTACATTACCAGCACAGGCTCTTTTTCTCCCTACCTAGGTACTTGCTATGAGACGAGGCTGGAGGACATGTCGATAAGAATGGTAGACTGTGATAGTGAGTCAAAGATGAATAATAGGAATGTTGGTGAAGGCGCTGAATGGGCGGTATGCACAATGCTGGATAGCCTGAAGAGCCCAACTGGATCCGTTGATCTGCCCGCATCCGCGATTGTCAGGTACCTGCTACCGAGGACGAACAAGAGGCGGCCAGCTTCACCCAGGCTCTGAGGTGGCAGGCCAGCCCTCGTCGAGTCTGCGCATGTGTGGGATGAGGACCGTGAATGTACCCTTGTAACAGAGTACGTAGCAGACTGTGAGGCGACGCTCAGCATGAAGTTGCGTTGGGGAAGTGAAACGGGGCTTGGCGAGGAATCAACGGTGGCCATAGCGCGTCAAAGTTAGCTTGGAACTTGCGACTTCAGCAACTAGCAACGGTCCCCATCAAACAGCTGGCACGCCCGACTTCGTGGACTGCCCTTTGCCACGAGTAGCCTTCATTCGCATCCCCTCCACCCCTCCTCGACTCTCCCACTCCCGCCTTTGCGCACACCTTCGACCCTATATTACTTCCTAGAGGCTTCGCTCGGCCTCGCGGAGCAGCTTTTTGTTTACTAGCTCGAGGCCTTCCCAGAGGTTCACCGCACTTTTTTTTTCTTTTGCACCATTTCAAAATGGCTTCCCTGGGTGATGAGCTCCTCAACATCGTCAATAGGTTGCAGGACCTGGTCTTTAATACCATTGGAAATGACTCCTTAGATCTGCCCCAGATTGTATGCTCCTCCCGCCAACTCTCCACCATGCCTATTTAATTCGATACTAATCCTTTGCCGTAGGTTGTCGTAGGATCGCAATCGTCTGGGAAGTCTTCGGTGCTTGAGAACATCGTCGGAAGGGATTTCCTGCCCCGAGGAAGCGGCATTGTGACTCGGAGACCTCTCATCCTTCAACTCATCAACATCCCTAGTGAGCGAGACGACAAACCGGGTGACGATGAAGTCCACGTCCCCCACACCCCCGCCAGCGTTGCAGGTCAAATGGAATGGGGAGAGTTCCACCACATACCTGGCCGACGCATCTACGACTTCTCCGAGGTAAAACGGGAGATTGAAGCCGAGACGGCGCGGATAGCAGGGAACAACAAGGGCATCAATAGGCAACCCATCAACCTCAAAATCTACTCTCCACACGTTTTGAGTTTGACTTTGGTGGATTTACCGGGTCTCACAAAGGTATGACAATTGAGTAATGACGTATTTTCAAGGCTGACTACGCCACAGGTTCCCATTGGTGACCAACCCTCTGACATCGAGAAACAAACGAGAACCCTGATTACCGAGTATATTGCGAAACCAAACAGCATCATTTTGGCTGTATCGCCAGCCAACGTCGACCTTGTGAATTCGGAGGCACTGAAACTTGCCAGACATGTCGATCCCATGGGCCGAAGGACAATTGGTGTTCTTACAAAGTTGGACCTTATGGACCACGGAACAAATGCCCTCGACATTCTCTCAGGGCGTGTATACCCCCTCAAACTCGGTTTTATTGGAATTGTCAACAGGTCACAACAAGACATTCAAGGGAATAAATCCTTGTCAGATGCCTTATCAGCCGAAAGGGAATTTTTCAGACATCATCCAGCATATAGGAATATGGCCAACAGATGTGGAACATTATACCTGGCCAAGAGCCTGAACCAAACCCTCATGGCTCACATTCGGGAACGATTGCCAGATATCAAGGCTCGACTAAACACCTTGATGGGTCAGACACAACAAGAACTGGCGAGCTATGGCGATGCAGCATTCACTGGAAAGGAGCACCGAGGGTCGCTCATTCTCCAGCTCATGACTCGATTTGCATCCTCATTTATCTCCTCAATTGACGGTACCTCGGCAGAGATATCGACGAAGGAACTCTGCGGTGGTGCTAGGATCTACTACATCTTCAATTCCGTTTTCGGGAATTCGTTGGAATCTGTCGATCCTACCCAGAACCTATCAGTTCTCGACATCCGGACAGCCATTCGAAATTCCACTGGTCCTCGACCAAGTCTCTTCGTCCCCGAACTTGCCTTTGACCTCCTTGTTAAGCCACAAATCAAGCTTTTGGAAGGTCCCAGCCAAAGATGTGTGGAATTGGTTTATGAAGAATTAATCAAGATCTGCCACACATGCGGTTCGACCGAACTCAGCCGATACCCTCGTCTACAAGCAAAGCTTATTGAAGTGGTTTCCGATCTCCTTCGGGAACAACTCGGACCTTGTGCCCACTACGTCGCATCCTTGATTGATATCCAACGCGCCTACATCAACACCAATCATCCCAATTTCCTAGGTGCTGCGGCTGCCATGTCCTCGGTCATCAGCGACAAACAAGAGAGGGAAAGGAGAGCTGCCGCACTTGAAGCTAAGAAGAGGCAAGAGCGACGAAAGTTGCGAGAGAATGGAATAAATGGAGCCGAGACACCGGACACTGTGGAAGTAGGAGAAGAAACGCTGGAAAAGTCAAGCCAAAATGCCATCCGCACACACCACAGCAAAATCAGCAGGAGTATGTCGCCAGCCGTAGGACGTTTACTGAATGGGTCTCACAACATCGCAGGCGCGCAACATTCACCACCTCCTTTCGGCCAAAACTCAACGAAGGACACTTTCCTCAACTATTTCTTCGGCGAGAAGGGCGTCCCACCAACGAGTGCCCCACAAGCAGGCGCCTTGCCCGACCGACCCGGAAGTCGACACGTGACCCAGAACAACGAACCCAGTATCGCAGGTAGCATCCGAAGAGGCGATTCCGTTGCTCCCGCATCACGACATGTTCTAGAGATGGTGCCAGCGGATGAAACCCCATCTTCTCCTATTCGCGAATATGAATCACCTTTCGTAAGTTCATGTGAAACACTCATCTCAAGACCAAATGCTAATAAGAAAATAGCCTACCGAAAGCGAGGCTCCTGCTTTGACTGAGCGTGAAGCCCTCGAGACGGAGCTCATCCGCCGTCTCATCTCCTCATACTTCAACATCGTCCGTGAGACGATAGCCGACCAAGTTCCTAAAGCAGTTATGCATCTGCTCGTCAACCACTCCAAGGATGTAGTACAGAACCGCCTCGTCAGCGAACTGTACAGAGAAGACCTCTTCCAGGATCTCCTCTACGAAGATGACACCATCAAATCCGAGCGCGAGAAGTGCGAGAAACTCCTTAAGACGTACAAGGAGGCTGCCAAGATTGTTGGCGAAGTGTTATAATGACTTTCTTTATTCTCATGTCCATGTCCATGTCCATATCCTAGCTTTCCTCCCTCCACCCTATCTGCTTTCCAAGACACAACTCTCTGTATCATTGGTTAGAGACTGTAACACGGTTTATGAGTATATCGGAATCATCTCTTATCTTTCCTTTTTCCTCTCCATCCTATTAGCAAAGATGGAATCATTGGTGTATAGATGGGGGCATTGGTTGGGGCCCCTTCTGGTCGGCCTTTTATTGGGTTCATCAGATACGATACACATGTTCAGCGGTTCATTTCTAACGCCTGTCTGTCCGTCTGTCTATATATATGGCTGCTACTCACGATGATGATGCGGAAGGAGAAATCGGGAGGATCGGCAGGTGGGCGGTTTACACTGCGTTGGTTTGATACGGCTTTGGCCCTGCCTATGCGTGTATCGCTAATATGGAAATGTATGATACTTTAACGTTTAAAATGTGTGATGGGCGAAGGTATATAAATGTGATTTACGAGTTTTATTTTGCAATTAAAAATATATGATTTTTTCTTCCAACTTCCTTCTCCCTCGTCTCCATCCTCACCAATCAATTGTACAAACAACCTTCCCCGTCGTCCTATTCTCTTCCAAAAGCCTATGTGCCTCCTGTACCCTCTCCCACTCGACAGCCTCCTCAACCCAAACCTTAAACACCCCCTCCCTAAACTTCGGCACCACCTCCTCAACCAACAAATCCCTAAGCTTCCGCTGATACACCTCATCGCGACTCCTAAGACTACTCCCCACAAACGTAACCCTCTTCCTAACAAATGCGCTAATCTCCGTATCCGGAGGCACCTTAACACCACCCAAAAACCCGAGATTCACAATCACACCATCGCGAGCTATAGCATTGAGGTTATTCTGGAACTCGCTTCCGCCTACGAAGTCGATTATCACATCGATGCCTTTTCCGTTTGTGTCGGTTTGGATTTCTTGGACCCAGTTTGTGGTCCGGGTGTTTATGGGGTGTGCGCCTAGTGAGGAGATGAAGTCGAGTTTTTGGGGGGACCGGGTTAGGCCGTAAATTTTTGAGGTGGGGAGGGCGCGGCAGAGTTGGATGCCGGAGATGCTGACGGAGGAGGCGGCGGCGTGGAAGAGGATTGTTTGGGATGGTTTTATGTTTGCGAGGAGGTGGAGGGCTTGGAGGGCTGTTATCCAGGTCTATTTGGGTTTGGGTTTGGTCTGGTTAGCTAGGTTTTAGATATTGGGTTTTAGGGATTGGGGTGAGGGGGGAGAGAAGAAGAGAGCAACACAAGAGGATAGCAGACGAGGTGAAAGATGAAAAGTAGATAGATTCAGAATATAACATACCTCAGGTATCCCCGCACACTCAACCCAACTCAATTCCCCCGGCTTCCTCACCAACATACCCGTACTAACAGCAATGAACTCCGCATACGCCCCTCCATATGCCAGTCCAAAAACCTCATCACCAATCTTGAATTCCTCCTCTCCCCCCTTCCCCTCCCCCTCCCCCAACCCAACAACCACCCCCGAAAACTCCACCCCCAATATCCTAGACGCCTGCGGAGGAACAGGATACATCCCTTCCCTCTGCAACAAATCCATCCTATTAACTCCAAACGCCTTTATCCTAATGAGCGCTTCTCCGGCCTTCGCGATAGGCTTTTCGACCTCGGCGATGTGGAGCGCGGAGATGGGACCTTTGCCATTTTCGATGTCTATGTTGTGGAAGGTGTTAATTTGGGGTTTTGGGCTTGCATATGGAGGAGGGAGGGAGGGAGAGGTTCTAGGGTGTTGACTGACCTACTGCTCGCATTGTTGATGCCATTGTCGTTGTGGTGTGGGTGGGTTGACTTTGGTACGAGTTGTTGAAGGTGCGGGCAGGATTAGGTTGTGAGAAAAGTGAAAGGCGAATTGTTTGGTGGTATGGGGATAGTTGAACTTGGAATTGGAGAATGATAGTGTATGTACCTGGTTGAGCTACTGTTGTACTCGATTTGTAATGACGAATGGTGGGGTATGTTGCCCCACGATGTGGCATGCTATGTCCGTTTAAATTCCGATGATGGCATCACAGATATAATCACCTGTGATCAGTGGACAAAACATAGACGAAATGCACGAACATGGCATGGAGATAGGTTTAGGTTTAAAGGGAATCACAGAGGAAAGGGGAATGAAAACTTTGAATCCCGTGTGTATTGGACGTGAAAAGTTGAAGTGATTAACTACAATCGAATAGACATGGAAGTTATTCCTTCGGTCTCATCCTGTTCCCATCATAAACACCATATCAGTCTTAAGCATCATCGGCTTTGTAATATCATCCTTCGCTCGAACTCCACAACAAACACCTAGATGGACTTGTCAAGCTCGTTCTTGTCGGCGACGCTCATGACTTGAGCCGCAATACCTCCTTTCTCGGTGTGGCCATGGGCACGTTGCTCGCGGTTGTGGAGCAAGGCGGCATCGTCCTTTGTGACAGTTTCGGGGACGGTCTCCAACTTTGGCTTGACGGCATCAACGGCCTGCTCGAGGTTGGCTTGCTTGTCGGCGTGAGATTGTTCAGCAGGAGCAACATCATTCTTGCTGGAAGAAGCAGTCTTTGGATCGTTGTTTTCGGCTAGCTTCATAGCCTGAGCAGCGACCCCACCTTTCTCAGTATGTCCATGAGCACGCTGTTCGAGACTGTGAATCAGAGCTGCGTCAGGCTTGGTGATGGCTCCCGGATACTCTTCCAACCTGAGCTTGAACTCATTGAGGGCCTTTTCGAACCTGGCTTCCTTGACTTGGTGGGATTGGTCTTCACGGCTGATGGCTTGGCCTGTGGACTGAGAACCTGTTTCTTGGGCGATCGGGACATTAGGCTTGGATAGAGACTCCCGACGCTCACGCTTTGACACAACGCTCTGAGCCTGGGCAGCGATGCCACCCTTCTCGGTATGATGGTGAGCACGGGTCTCAAGTGAGTGGAGATGGGCGGCCTGCTCTTTGGTCACGGTGCCATCTTTGACTTTGGACTCCAGTTTCGCGGCTTCGTTCTGGAATTCCGCCTCCAGCTTATCCTTTGGGTCGATAGTATGGTTCTTTGGCTCAATGGCAAGGTCCTTGAGCTCAACAGCAAGGTCCTTTGGCTCGACAACGGGGTCCTTTGGCTCAGCAGCATAGTACTTTGCCCACTTGTCACCAAAGTACTTTGGCCCTTGACCAATAACTTCGACTTTCTTCTTCAATTCTTCGAACGCTTTGCGTGAGCGAATCTCGGGCTCCTCGGGCTCCTTAGGCTCAGCAGTTTCGACCATAGAAAAGATAGTACGTAGATCCGTTTTGACTTCTGTAAGGGGCTTGGTGCGAAAGCTCTCGGTGGGGTCCCAATTCTGGTTCATCTCCTCGACCAACTTTTTGATGGTTGCATCCAAGGCAAGGAGTGCTAGCGCCTTTAATGTTTTAGCGACGTCCCAACCGTCGCCAAGTCTAATGTGACCTACATGTATTTCACCTTTCTCTGACTCGGTAAACTTGATAGCAGACATGATTGTAACACGTGTGGCAGTGACCGAATCGAAGAGGAAGAGGTTCTTGGTTGATAGACAAAGAGTTGAAGAGGTTATAGCTTGCAGAAACGAAGCACAAGAGTGAAAGGTTGATGGTTGTGGTGAGAGTAAGAGGGAGGGTGAGAAGAAAGAGGAAGAGGAAGAGGAAGAGGGCGAGGACGAAGACGCGTCGAGAGGTAAAATCAAGCAGGTGCGCGCCGGGCGTCGTCAAGGTAACGTCATGTGATGTTGCCCAACAAGGTGTCTTTCACTGTAATGGAAAGCGCGCTTCTCACCTACCCTCATCTACACGGCGCAATTGGAACGCTGCAGGTAGTCAAAGAACATTGGAGGAACTAACAGAGCAGTATGTGTTGGGGTCTATGGCCTCGTTGATATGGTTTATTTGGCCTTGCGGTGTTGACCTTTGGACTCGCCGTGATGTTTGGAGAGCCGATTGTTTATATTGATTGTTTGGTGTCAGTCCCAGTCTGCATTCGCTGTGTGGGTGGCCGCTCACCACCAGTGACCAACAACCATGGGATGGTAATTCTACCATGATCAACTGGCACTTGGGCTACAAGCTGTACGGAATCACACTCTCCAAAGCCTCTTTGGGAAATTCTTTGGATAATATCAAGTCCCGTTTTTTCAACTTGGCCAACAGATGGGGTGGATCTGAAATTGAATTTCCCCGTCACGGCGACCGAACAGCGGCAACGCGTCCTAAACATGAAAAGAAAGGGGCTCTGAGCACAAAATGGACTTTTGGACAAAAGGAAATCAGATTTGATATGATGAAGTTGAGAGCCACATCCAGACTAAAAAAATCTAACCTTAGGTGGTTGGGGCACCTACGATGAATGATTGCGGTGTTCCAATCTTTTTCTCTACGCTTAACCTTTGTGTGCCTGAGGCAAGAGGGCTGTTGCAGTACTTCATTGCTGTTCACATCCACCTGAGCATGGACTGGACAGCGACAACTGTTTGTGATTGATCCCCATCCTTATTGAACTACAATATAAACTATACGAATTATACGAACAACATTTAGACTAAAGAAGAAATATAAGCTTACATTAGGCATAGAACACTAATCGTGAACTGGCCTTTGCCTTGAGCCTTAAGCGGCTTTTCCACTACAAAGCGGATTCTGGGGGAACCAATCCGCTAGAGTCTGGTCTGTGCCTTATTGGTAGAGCACAACAAAGAATTCAGAGTAAAAAAGGAAGGGAAAAGGAAAAAGCGTGGAGAGTAATCTGGGTCCAAGTGAAAACCTACCTACTCCATCGCAAGGCAACTAAGGGGTATACTGAGGTCTCGTTATCTTTCGCCTTCATGTGGTCAAGTTCTGAAACGACGAGATGGATTAATCAGATTGGCAGAAACATCAGTACGACGATAAGCGCACTATATCGCACCAATATCTCGCCATCCTATCATGTGCAAGTACTCATACAAATTGAAAAGGAGTTCCCTCGATAACGGTCTTGAAAAACAAGATAGTTATGCCCGAGTAAGCCCCTTGCATCCTCTGCATTACTATCCAACCGAATGTCGGGTTAATCCTCTGAACAGTGACATACTCGAGTGAGAAATGTTAAATTAGAAAAATCGTCCTACCGTAACCTTATTGCTCTGGCCGCGAACGCCATGTCACGCAACAAGCCAAAGAATCCAAATCTCATCAAGATCACCACTCATGTGTCGAGGAAGGTAGACCGTGAGGCGACAGCAGCGTACAGCATGGCAGACTCACAAGCAAAAAACTCAAGACATGGCTATCCACATTCTTTGACCAAAAAGGCAGTGTCATTTTATACGGAACACGGACGCACCGAAATCCGAGGATGCAGCTAAGGAGCTACGTTTCTCCACCTCTTTGGCTTCACTGATTCCCCGGCCTTTCAGTGGAGTCGAGGTCGTATCCCGCTGACAAAGGGAGGATTGATCGTCGTGCCCCAGCAGGCCTCCGAACACAAAGGGCTAGCTCAATCGGCCAACGACGTAATGACGCAGATTTCGATGTGCGAGATCTGTCGGCAGTGTGTGAAGGATGGCTGGGAGAGAGGAGACGGTGAAGGTTGGGAGGGTCGTGGTGTGAAGCTGGGAATATTTTGTACTTGCAACGACAGAGCCACGCAACGGGAGACGAATGCCCCCACGAACACCCACAGCGCCCACGCGCGCCAGGGTTGACGTTGGGAATTCAGGGGCGCTCTAGACAGAGCAGGGCGACGCCAGACGCCTTTGCCGCAAGCCACCCAAATTCCGGGCGCAGGGCCTGAAACGTTCACAGCGGCCGATAAAGTGAGGTTGGCTGCGATAAGGATGGATGGCATGTGGAAAGGGAAAAAGGAGCCTGGCTCTCAGCGCTCAAGAGTGCCTCGCACTGCTGCTCGTACTGGCACAGACGGGGCGATTGGCTTGTCTGGACCGCAGCCGTTGCTCGTTGCTGCTGCTTTTTGGTAGCCAGCTCCGTTGACAGGAGTCAGGACGGGCAAGCAGGGCGAAGCTGCTGCTCAGTGCAGCCCCCGTGAAGCGTTCGGTCGTCTCGTGGGATGTGGAATTGCAGCCATAATTTTGGCTGGGATGGGGGGTGGGACGCTGGTTGCGTGCGCGCGTGTGCTTGCTCGCTCGTGGGCTCAAGAGGGCATATTTTGTCGATTCTGTCGGGGCAGCGGTCTGCCTGGCCGCGTTGCGCAACTTGTCCAACCGGGATCGATGCAGGCAGATCGTGGAACAATCTCGAGCTCAACCGAAGCCGATCCACATCGCAAAGGCTTGAGTGTTGCGCATCCTCTGCCCCTCGCGGCCAGCCAAGCAGCGGATACGGTGTCGCCGTCTCGTCGCCGGCTGCCATGGCAGGCCATCGTCTGCT
>AJFL01000209.1:0-13731 GCA_000467735.1 Rhytidhysteron rufulum CBS 306.38
CTGCCATCGTCGGTCGTCGCTCGATGCCACACAGATAGGCGCTCGATATTCAGGGCCGGTGGCGTTCGCTCATGCTCAGACGCGTTTTTGGAGGCCATGGAGGCGTAGGTACAGTTGTACAAAATTTTGCACGGCGTTTTGTTGGGGCCCACTTCAGGTCTGTTGCAGGTGGTGGGCAGCGGCCGTGGATGGAGGACTCGCAACGCCATCGACATCACTGCATCGCTGCGAAATGCGCATCGGCGACACCCACGCACTGGGCAATGGGCAACACTGGCAGCACTGGCAACCCACCGTCGCTCTCGGCACTCCTCAAAGCTCGCTGACTCTGGCGGTCCACAAAACACCCTCCCTCGAGCCATTCACACGCTCGGCCTGCGCATCACGTTGATCCAGGAATCCCTGCTGCCCTGAGCTTTTTATTTAGATGCCCTGATCGACACCAATTCAACCTCCTTCCAGCGCCTTTCCTTTGTCTCTCTCCCGCCCCAACCCTTCTCCACAAGTGGCCGTCCTCGTTTATGCCACCTTAATCCATTTCCTTGATTCCCTTAAGTCGTAGTAGTCACTCGCTTTTTTCTCTCGTTTCTCTAGCTGAACTTTCCATCGAGTTCCCGGTTGCCTCGTTGAGGGTCCTGCACGTCCGCGGATCGACGTCATTGAGCAAACACCAAACACGCTCAACGTTGGACATCTCCCGCGCCTTTTTTTAATTTTTACATCTTCTTCGTCAATCAGCACCTCCATCCGCCCTCTTATCTAATACACACCAAACCATGACTTCTCCGATCGACGAGAAGTCGGATCCACACTATAACAATCCAAACCATCTGCATCCCGTCACTCAGCAGCGTTCGTCCGACGATGACGGCACTTTCGTTGAAGAGGAGGAATTGAACCATCAGAATGCAAACCCAAACGTCCAGTCAGAGGGTGGAAGGCCCCGAGCCAACACCGCCAACACTGGCAACACTGGCAGCCACCTAACTGTCAACACCGATTTTCTAGCTCCAGGAAGAAGCATCCATTCACCGTCGGCTACGCGTGCACAGGCTCACCAACTCGATGATGATTTGGCTATGCTTCAAATTGAACGTCAAGTCTCCAACGAGGAACTTAGCCGTGAGAGGTCCGCAACACGTTCCATGCGTAGATCCAGGTCGCGTCGAGATGAACCCGTCGATGAATTCGACGCGGCCACAAACCCTCTCCATGAGAGAGCGGCCATCTATAGACCTCCTGAGAACCCCTCAACCAGCTTCTCCAAGTTCTTCAAGAAGGTCCACAACTCTGTTTTCCTTGTCAGGTATTTCGTCTACATTGCTCCACTTGTACTCATCATCCTCATCCCACTACTTCTCGGTGTTTTCGTATTCCCGAATGCCAACGTCGGAGGCGTAAGGATGATGTGGTTCTGTGTTTGGCTCGAAATTGTCTGGCTCACTCTCTGGGCTGGTAGAGTAAGTTTCACCCTTCTCTTTACATTACTTGCGCTAACGTTGCTTGATAGATCTTGGCAAAATGTCTTCCTTGGCCTATCGGTTTGATCTCCAGTCTCTTCACCAACAACGGCAAAAAGTGGAGAGACATGGGCAAACAACTAGAACTTCCAGCAACATTGTTCTTTTGGTGGCTCGCCATTGAGATTTCATTCCTGCCAACCATGAAACATCACCACATCGACGGTAAAACGGACACCAAGAGCTGGGAGCGAACTATGAACAAGATCATCATCTCGATTTTCGTCGGAGCCGTACTGAACTTTGTGGAGAAGATCATTATCCAGCTTATTGCCATCAGCTTCCATCTTCGTACCTACGCGGATCGCATTGAGTTGAATAAGTTCCAGATTGGTAGCTTGGTCAAGCTGTACCAGTTCTCAAAGGAGAAGATTGCAATGGAAGATTCTGAATTCGAAATCAAATCTGGTCCCGCTTCTGGTGCCCGCACCCCAGGCCAGCTCGTCAAAGAGGCTCAGAAGAACACCAAGGAAGCCATCAGCAAATTTGGAGACATTGCAGGAAAGATTGCAGGAGATTTCACCGGCAGAGCCATCAACAACAGCAGCCACCCTCACCAGGTTGTCCTCACTTTGCTTGGAAGCACTAGCGGTAGTCAGGTGTTGGCCCGCCGATTGTACCGAACCTTCTCGCGTGAGGATACTGAAACCGTCATTCCCGATGATTTGAAGAACGCTTTCGACAATGACGATGAAGCAGATGCCGCCTTCACGATGTTCGATAAGGATATGAACGGAGACATTTCAATGGAAGAATTGGAAGCCGTATGTGTTGAGATTGGCCGAGAACGCAAGTCCATCACAGCATCTCTCAAGGATCTCGACTCTGTGGTCAGCAAACTGGACGATGTCTTTATGTTCATTGTTTGCGTGATTACTATCTTAGTCTTGATCTCCATCATTTCTACATCCGCCTCTGGAGTCCTTACTTCCGCTGGATCCACCGTCTTGGCTCTGTCTTGGCTATTCTCCGCCACTGCTCAAGAGTTCCTCCAATCTTGTATCTTCGTTTTCGTCAAGCATCCTTTCGATGTCGGTGACCGAGTTACCATCTACGGTAACAGTGGTAACCTCGGACGGGGTGACGACTACTTTGTCAAGGAAATCGCACTTCTCTACACTGAATTCAAGAAGATGGAAGGTCACGTCGTACAAGCTCCTAACAGCTATCTCAACACCCTCTTCATTCTCAATCAGCGACGATCTGGTGGTCTGGCTGAAGCCGTTCCTGTCATCATCAAATTCGGTACCACACTTGAGCAGATTGAAGGGCTTCGCTCCAGGCTTTTGGAATTCGTCCGGGCGGAGAAGCGAGAATACCAGTCTAACATTCTCACTGAGTTGCGTGAAGTAACTGAAGCGCATTCCCTTACCCTCAACGTCGTCTTTTTCTACAAGTCTAACTGGCAGAATGAATTGCTTCGTCTCCAACGCCGTAACAAGTTCATCTGCGCTTTGATGGTAACAATGCAAGACCTCGGTATCGAAGGACCCCGTATGCGGTTCCCAGGTCAGAAGGAGTCCTTCCCAGTCTACCTACAGAACCTGCCTCACACTGCCACTCCTGGTGTTGGTCACAACGGCAATCCTGACATGCCTAACGGCATCCTCAACAACGAACATCAAGATGCTCCTTTTGTACCTCCTGAAGATGATGACATGGGTAAATCGCCTGCTGAGTCACAGGCACAAAGGCATGGTTCTATCCTCCGCCATGGTGGTACACGCCATCGCGGTGAATCACTCGCACAGCTAGGTCGTCGCGTGGACTTCTCTCTTGGTATGAAAGATATCTCCGCTAGTGATTTGACGGGCGATGTCTATGAAGATCGTGAATCACAGGAGCGCTCTCGCAGAGCTGTTATTAGGGTTACTTCCCCTTCGCGTCACTCCAACGATCGCTCACGAACATCACACGACACCGGCCGATCAACATCAATAGCTTCTCGACCTAGCCACCAGTTCAACCACTTGCAGCGAGTCAACACCGATGGAACTGCCTCCCGTAATCGTAGCAACCACCGTAACCGCTTCTTTGGCCGCGGCCGTAATGGTGATGAAGACCTCATGGAGTCGGGTATGGCGGATATTCCAGAGAACAGTAACGCTTCTTCTGGCCGTCTCGATCCTCGAAGTGGCCTTGTGAGCCCGGCGGCGATGCGTTTAAGCACTGAGGATGATCGTCCTCCGCAGTCCTCTGGAGCGTTGCCTTCCGAACCACCAATCCAAAAGCCTAAGCGAGCATCGACATATAACTTTGAAATGAGAAGTTTCAAAAAAAAATAGATACACCCCGATAGAATTTCCCTTCTTTCTTGCGAACTTTCGCGGCATCTTTGGCGCATCATCGGTATTGTGGAGGTAATCTGCACATCTCTGCTTTGGAGTTGAGCCCCTGGATTATGGGCTACGATCATCTGCTTTTCGTTGTAGCCCAGCGCTGCATTAGACTATCCTTTAATATGTAAATAAGCTTTTTCCAGCGGATGCGAATTTGGTTTTATAAGAGGGTTAGACTGGAAGCGACAATTTGAAGAATTTGATTTATTTTTGACTTTTTCCAACTTCTCATACTTCCTAGATAGGAGGAGAGATTCATGCGTCCCGACTGTGAGAATACAACTCCATAATGAATGCTAACCCTGTGACAACGCCATATATTCTGTACAAATATGTTCATACAGTCTTTACCCAGGCTCACCCAACCTTTTGCTTCCGTGTCAGCCCTGCTTCATTGTATGCCATAACTTCCCCCATGATAGTCAGATCTATGCGCCCTTCGCATTCCCTGCTGCGTGTGGAGGACCTGGTCTCGAAACCGGCGCATCGGGGACTACAACATCTTCGAACTCGTCTTGGGAGATAACGTGGATGGTGTAAGAATCTAAGGTGTATCAGCAACCAAAGTCATTCTAGCAACGCATTCACCAGTTCCGTACAGACTCCAATGACAAAGCCGCAGAGTGCTAAGCCGGTGATGGCATTCTTGGCCAGGTAGGGATATCGTGCTCGGATGAGGGCTGGTGATTGACGGAATCTCTTGTCGTAGTATGTGGAATTGAAGAGGCTGGTGTGTTGTTAGTGGTAGCTGGAGGGGTTGCGGCGAAGCAGGACTGACGAGCGGGCCATCTTGACGGGGGGATGCGACGATGTAGCTTGGATGTGCGGGCAGATGGTGTGAGCGAGCCGAGAGAGTTGTCGTTGGTGTTGCGGCTCGTTCTGGCGCACGGGCCAACGGGAGTTCACTTGGAAGGCCGTCATCGTCGTTCAACCTCTCTCTCCATCTTTTACCACCAACACAACACAACACAACACAACCGCCCAACTACGTAGACCTTGTCTTCGTTTTCATCGCTGCCGTTCTCTTTATATACGCTTGTTTCCCTCTGTGCTTTGCGCCTGGGTATGAATGAGGGGATAGTCAATTTCATCGGCAACTTTGTCGCGCCAGACAGAAGTAGTTCTTTTGCCTGGCGTCGCGTGTGAACAAACAACCTTTTCTTGCTACGAGAGAACAAAGCCTTTTGCCTCTGTCGCATCCCACCTCTTCGACAGACACCATGAATTCTCAAGCCCTTACCCAACTCGAATCTGCCCGGGCCCTCGCGCTCAGCGAAGGTAGATACTATCCGACGATTGTCCCTGGCATCTTGCCCATTATCGGACCCAGCGCAAATCTTGAGGTTCGGAGATGGGGCGCAGAGTTCCTAGCAGAGACTTTTGCTTCCCCAACATGGCCAACAGATGCGAAGGAGAATCTAAGTCTTCAGGTGTTGGAAACAATCAAGGGCTATCTGGAGACGTCGGAAGATATAACGGTCATCAAGAGTGCCGTACAGACAGCTGCTAGCGTGTACCCATTGGTTTTCAGGCATATGTAAGTATTCCCCCATCCCCCGTTTATGTAGAAGCTTGGTAAAGCTACGGGTTTGAGCTTGACCCTTCATCCCTGTGTTGTATGCCCGCCCATTGCTACAAGCGCAAGTATTACACGAATGGTATCTGATGTCTATATGCCTTCAGAGCCTCCGATCCCAACGATGCCCCAAATTGGCAGATCATGACTGCTATCAAATCGAATATTCTCCGAAGAATGGACACTGCCCCACCGGGCGTGCGGATATGCTGCGTCAAGTTTGCTCAGCAAGTCATACTGGTCGAAACTCCAGGCTATATAGCAGATCCAAGGGTATATGGTAACCCCAAAGCAACCAAATCAACGAAAGCGCCTCTTACAAAGTCACAGCGTCTCGAACAAAACGACATTTCCCTCGCCCTCATAAGTCGTGATCATCGCTTGATCCCCCCTCAGAACCTCGAAGCGGAGGCGTCTGGTCTTCTGGACCGATTGTTGGATATCATACATGGAGATCACAGGTTAGATAGCATGGACTTTGACAAAGGGGTATATCTGACTAGGGATAGTGATGTATTGCTCGTTACAGCTACGCTCAATGTTCTTGGTACGCTCATACAACGGCGGCCGTCTATTGCGAACAAGATTCTGTCGAGCGCACTCAACTTCAACCCGTTGAAGTTGGCAAACTCTCCGATGACTACAAAAAGTAAGGTACTCATGCGATCACTTGAGCGAACAGCCAAGGCTCTGCTCGTGAACTTTATGAAGAGGTACGCAATCACCTAGATCCCCTTGATTGACTAACCCTAACGTCATCTCTACAGGCACCCAGAAAGTCCATTCAATGGCCGCATACAACAATATCTTGAGCGTGTCCATCGCACACGTCAAGAGATCTTTGATGAATCTAACCGCAAGCGATCAGCTCCCGTAGAACCTACTGATGGCTTGGATCATGCTAAACGACAACGGCTAGGTGCAGATGTTTCTGGAAGTGGACTCGATGTTCCTCCTCTTCCCCCAGGCCCAATTAGCATCGCTCAGCTCTTTACTTTGACCACACAGGAAGGCGCCAAAAACTTTGATGTTCAGGCGATACCTGTGGATATGGTGACAAGGCTGTTGATACCCGTGCTGCAGTCCATTGACCATCATAAGATGGACGCGGCTATTAATGTACGTGATACCTCCATTTCGTTCTTTCAGCTCTATTTGGAGTAAGCTCTCCAAGTGGCCGTCGCCCGTCAGCGCGGGGTCTCAGGATTCCCCTGCGCTGGGTGACGCGAGGTCACGTGCTGCCTGCATTGATCTTTTCCACCTCTCGCTTTCACGTCTATCTTCATTTCCTTTCTTCAGCTCTCATTCTCCGCTATTCATCAAGAAACATGCTAATAATAATATAGGCTGTACGATCTAGGTACCTTGCCCTTAGCAAAACTCCGCGTTCAGCCGTCACCGCCGTACAGGTGGCAGCCAATGGACAACCTCAGGAGGATGACGATGAATACGAACCGGACTTTGAACCCGTTGCCGATGTCATCCAGAGTTTGCCACTAGATGCGGCTGTTCCAGATCCTGTCCCGAATGCTCCCTTGGCACCGTTCAAATTACCCGAAGCACCTCCATTGTCGGTCAAAGAAAGCGATGCTTACGGTATAGATGCGATCAAGAGAATCTTCGAGGTCATTGCATCATTCGACGAACAGATATACAAGCCTAAAACCTCCAAACAAGGTTTCAACCGCCTCGCCGCAAGTAACAATGACCGTGACTCGTACATCACCATGGTAATCCGTCTAGCAACACGCGCTCCGGCCTTTCTCGATGTATCCGACGACGCCAAGATCAAACGAGAAGATAGCAAGTCAGAAGAAAAAGGCAGCCTGGAGATCAGTGAGTTCATCCGGCATTCGCTTCAAAACTACATCATGTATGACTGGCGCAAACGCATTGATGTGGCCATCAGCTGGCTCAACGAGGAGTGGTTCAGCGACCGCATGCAACAGCAAGCCTTCCAGGCTAGTCGTGCAGCTAGCAATGGAGACACTCATCCCAATGACAGCTTGCCTACTCCTACTCCACATTACCATAAATGGAGCCTACGGATCATGGATGCTATGGTGCCTTTCGTTGAGAGCACAGACAAAAACGCTATCATCCGCTTCCTATCCGAAATTCCAGAACTCGATCGCGGTATCTTTGATCGCGTGAAGAAGCTAGCAGATGATCCGGATAGAGTAGGTTTGACGGTTCAGGCGTTGCAGTATCTCTACATGTTTAAGCCACCTTGCAGAGAAATGGTACTTGAAGTTCTTGGAGAGCTTTACAACAACAGTGAGTCTCTTCCTACTCCCATACTTAAATTAACATTGCTAATGTATCAATACAGATACCGAAGCCAAACCCTTCACACAAAAACTCCTCGCAAAATGGAACCCAGCTGCGCTACAAGTTTCCACTCCCGAAGTCAAGCAAGAAGTCAATGGTGGCAGTAATGGCACAGCAGAGGTACGCGTATCGTGAGCATCTTTGATGCCAAACAAGATCGTGGAATCAAGAGATCTGGATACCCTATTTCTCGAATCGAAAACACAAGCTTAAAGATGAGGATCATGATTAACAGAACTTGATGAATTAGGGTTACAGAATCACAATTAACTCCATATTTGTCATCGATCCTATTGATGGGATGCTGTGGTATTTAGGAGAAAGGAAGGATGAATAGTGGGTGTGTATGTGACTAGTCAGATGGTGGATGAAGAGTCTTTGGTGTATGGGTGGATATGTTTGTGGAACCGAGGAACACTAAACCCATCCAGAAATCATGAAATGATTCCCCTAGGAATCTATATCGAACGGGTCAAGGATTTCCCTTGTTGGACAGACGGAACGAATGGAATCCATCTTCCCCGTCTTTTGTAAGAGTACCTTAACATTTCCCCTTCCATTCCCCGTCTTTTGTTTCTTAAACTCGGTATCACGGATGGATAAGGATCATAGAAAGAAACATGACTCATCAATCCATCTCATCTGTTTCGAGTTGTTACGGACGAATAGATAGATAGATGGAGTTGAGTTTCTTGGACCTATATCATCTGAGATACCCGAGTTAATGGAATAGAAATGGATGGTTGGTTTGGTTTGGTTTGGTCAGTCGGTCAATCAGGAAACATGGGAAAGCATAATCGGAGTTTTAATTTCTGTTATTTGAGTTCCCTTTTCTCTACATTTCCTTTCCTTTCCTTTTTTTCCCCTTTCACGTGCTTGTTTTACAGGGTTTTTCTTTTTGATCCAGGGTGGTGTGAATGGGTTCGGTTGGTTGGTTGATTGGCTTGGTGGTTTCTGCCCATGTGTTAATTTACTTTTTCCGCCTTTCGGATTGCTTTACTTTTTACTTTTTACTGGGGGTTTATGATGATAGGGGTGGGAGTACTTAGGTATACCTTTGGACTACTTGGTTGTTCCTTGGTGGTGTGGTGGGCGGTTTACACTTTTTTCTCACTTCCCTTTCTCTTGGTTTGATGAGTTAGTGGGTTTGTGGAATAGGTTAAGAAAGAAAGATGGGGACGTTGATATAAAGGGGGCGTATTGGGGTTTTAAGTGTGTGTGTGTGTGTGAGAAAGAGTGAGAGCGTGTGTGTATTAAATATATCCAAAGGAATTGAAGAATCTTATTATGAAGAAAGGTACTCAATTTCTCGTTAGTATGCATATCTCAAACACAATCTACACCTGAACCCACTCCCCCATCCCCCCCTCAACAACCTCCTCAACATGCCCCAAAACAGCAGGCCAAACATCTACACAAGCCCTCTCCCCCATCCAAACATCCAAATGCCCATACCCTTCCACAACCACCCTCCTCACATCCCCAGCCCCAAACCTCTCCCTCAACTCCTCAGCACACAACCTCGTTGTCTCAGGTTCAAAAACCACATTCGCGCCTCCACTGATGAAAAGGATTTTCATCCCTTTAAGTCTCTGGAGATTCTCACCGGTGACTAGGGAATTGAGGTTGTTATCACAAGCATCGTGTGTAGCGGCCATGCTGATCAGATGGGTTAGGAACTCGGTGTGTAGGCCGGTGAAGAAATTATCGAGGTGGGCGTGCGTGGCATGATTTAGGTTGCTGTGGGTCCAGAGACGACCGAATGCGAGAGAGAGTCTGTGACAGGTGGATGAGTTGCAGATTTCGGAGGTCGAGTCTACGGGGTAGAAGCGGAGGAGTTGGTTTAGGAGGTTTTGGACTGGGGATTTGGGGGTTGGGGAGGTGGTTGCTGGGAACCAAGGAGTTTGGGCAAGGGTCTATTGTTGATTAGTTACTACTATTCTGAGTGTATATAGTAGAGAGTGAATGGAAAAGAGAAAGCTTACCCGATAAACCTTTGGTAGCAGACTCGGTCCAAAAGCCAGCTTTAATGCATTGACGGTCCCAACTTGCTGTTTGAAAAACGCTTGGCTGACGGTCATGCCTTGGATCCAATCTGCTGGGAGGCTTCCATCTAATAGAGCCATTGATGTAGATATAGCTCCTACGCAATGACATATGACGTAGAATTTCCGTCCCCCGTTTACTGAGCGAACATAACGCATGGCGGCAACTACATCTTGTCGTGCGTCGTACGCTGTGTATCCATATGTAACTGCTGGCGAGATTCCAAATCGCAGAGTCGTTACGTAGCATGTGTGGCCACGAGAAGTGAAGTATTCGATGGTGTTGATGGGGATGGTAGGGAGTGAGAAGACTTGATCGTCTACGGATGCTCCAGGGATAAGGAGGATTGGAAGCTTGTCTTCCATATTGTTCTTTCCGCTCCATATCTTCATTATAGTTGGTATACCGTCATCGGCAGTCAGTATGACCGTTGAACATGGAGGGGTTTTGGGTAGGTAACCCGCCTTTCCATGTTCGGGATAGGAGAGCTTGCGGAATGGACTGAAAAAATAACTGGCTGTTTTTTTCACGAAGAAGCTTCCAAATTTCCAGGCCCCGGTTTTCCAAATTGAGCGTTTCGTGCTCGATGTTGACCGGAAGCTCTTCAATTCAGATATGAAATTTCGCCAGTTGATCTTCAGGGTTCCTCGTCCGACTATGGTACCATCTGTTTTCTTGATTGTAGTATATAGAACTGTTGTTGCTTTCCAAGTTTTTGGGATGGAGAATGTTATTCCTGAGTCAATTTTCTTATATCCTTCGAGGATATATGTTTCATTATCAGTGCTTAGCAAAGTTAACTTGTACGCGAGTTTCTCCGCATCTGATACTGATTCGTCGGTTACAAAGAACTGAACTTCGCCTCGGAGGATAAGAAGGGGATCTTTGGATAAGGCAGCACATGAGAAGGTTCCTGTGGCAAGTGAAGCGTGGTCGGAACGTCGCATTACTGCCAGTGTTAGTATTCACCCCGATGAATTAGGAACTGTTGCAACGTACAATCATCTACATCATAAGCATCAACACTCAAATATAATCTTGCTAGACTTGCGGAACCTCTAGCAACTTTCTCGGCGGTGAGGAAGTCGTCGATGTCACTCCCAATGTGGATATAGCCCTCCATGATTTCGGTGAATCGTATTCCAGCAGCGTTTCTTGCAGATAAGAGGGCATCATTCGCCTTCATCATATCTGGAGCCATATCTTTAGACCAAGCCGGCTTCCCATATAGGTCAAGCTGGCCGTTTTCGCTTTGATTAACTTTCCATTGTTTCGATTTTATGATCAGATCAACGGAGCGCTCTGCAAGTGCAGTGATGGTGGCGAACGGATTGACCCCTTACGTGATTCTGCGTTAATAGGCTAAAATCTTCGAAGAGAAGTAACTTACCTAAAGCCAGAGGTATAATTGACCCATCAGTACATACCAGTCCTTCGTGAATCTCACTCCCCTCACCATTGAAAAGCTGACCGAGATGATTGGTTGCACCATAACGACCGGTTCCATCAGAGCTCATAATAGCACCCCCAAGTGGATGGACGGTAGTTTGTTTTTCTTTGCTGGAAGCTATCTTGAATTAGCACCAAATGGTTTCATATACACGAAGGAGCTTACATACCAGCGTGGAGTGGCGAATTGACTAGAGTACCTCCAATAGCATTTGTTGCCTTTTGCAGAACATCTTCTAATGCTTTGGTATGCTTCTGTCTTTCAACTCCTTCAAACTGTAAATGCGGTTTGTCGTCGTTTAGAGTCAGGCTTCCTTCATTATTGTCATGCGACATGACTAAGTACGTCTGCGTTCGATTGAGACTACTACCCTTTGAGTAAGGTCCTAATAATCTCGTTTTAATTTCGGAGAGGAGATGGCGGAAGCGCTTCTGAATTGGATAAGGCTTTGGACAGGTTTTACTACGTGAGATCTCCAGCAGGGGTAGGAGCATGGGGATCATTGTTTTAGGGATTGCACCTTCTTCGATGATATATCCGTTCAAAACATCCGAAGATGTTTCGCGATTATCAATGATACCTGTGATGGTTGGTCCGCATGGGTGTTCATTGGATGGTGTATCACTGCCGACTGCACCGATTACCTCATCACTATTGTAGCCAAAACTCAGCATATCTCCATTTCCAGACATCTTTTGTCCGACCATAGGAGACAGGCTTAATCCGTGAGCTTGTGAGCGCAAGAGAATTTCAGTGGTGCCTATGGAGCCCGCTCCAAGGAAGCAGAGTTCTTTCTAAGTAATGTTAATTATGTGAATTTGACATTGGTTCTGGGTACATACCGCTTTGACCCACATGAGCTGAGTATAGAACTCATTCTTGAAAGAGCTCCTGCCATCTCCATGCCAAGCAAAGAAGATGGTGTATCCCTCCTGGTCAGTGTTCTTGTGGATATATCGTACTTCGCATTCGCAAAATATCTCCGTTCCCCAGTTCCATGCGTCGGCAATATAGGTCACTAGGACCGAGTTTTTCGATCCATCATTGACTCCAGTGCAATCTTGACCAGATCCAGTCGATGCGTTCATCTGAACACCAGCCCGGTTGAGACCATCATGGAAAAGTGTGGTTTGAGGGACACGATAGAAGTTATGTTCCTGTCCTAGAACTTTAGCTTGCCTTTGTAGAACGGAAAGTTTCTTTAGCTCTGGATATTCCTCTGGATATGAACTCGGCTGAAGCATTTCGGCGGCTGATACATAGTCTACTTTATGTTAGGATGCTTATAATACGCCAAGGACGAGTCCCTTACACTGATCAAGAGAAGACGGGTCTCTTCTTATTTCTTCAGGCCAAGCACTCAATCCAAGTGTCTTTTTATCACATTCCAAGAACACGTTTGCATTCAGGAGGGATGTACCTCCAAGACCTTTCTATCGTTAATGAGAACCAATAGACGCAATCAAATTACATACCATTTCCCACAAATGCATTTTGGCCATCTCCAAGAATCAGATGGTAAAGACCGGTTGGTTTTCCGAAAGTTGCATTCTTTCTAGGGTTTGCATCTTTCCCAAGAGATCCCGACACATGTACTTCAGGCATTGCATGCTTGAAGTCGCTAGGGTATTCGCCAGCTAGAACCTCGTTAAGCCCACCAATACTTTGATCTACGATACCCACTTACGCCATTTCTCCTGCCCCAGTTCAAGCAGTGCAACCGATTTCCCAACTCGTGCCATTTTACTTGCTGCAACACCCCCTCCATATCCAGATCCAACGACAACAACATCATATTCGGACCGCATCATCGGTACCGGCCTGCTTAACCGGGGAAATCTGGGTGGTATTGGAGAGGCATCGAGTCCAGGATTGATTGGCGAGCACTCTGTCTTGCCTTTCCAGTGTTCCATTTCCGCTGATAAATCGATGCGACTCAGCTTCACCAAGAATAATAGAGAGAGAGAGAGAGAGAGAGAGAGAAAAGGAGAAAAATGAACGTAAAAAGAGAAATTAGAAAAACATATATGAAAATGTTAGTAGCGTATCAAGATGATATTTTAAATTTTTTGGTCTGGAATTTCCACCAACTTTCAGCCCCAAGATAGAAGACGGCGACCATGGTGACCATTTTCGCAATGGCAGTACGAATCTGATGGACCTTAGGTCATTTTCAGCCCTACTGTCCGAGCCAGCATTTAACCGGACGCAGGCCCAAGGAGAATTATCTCGACTAAGCAGACATGGAGAGTCGTGATAGGTTTGCGTATATGCATGTTGCTGCAGCGTAACCTCAACCTTCATGGCTGCTGAGCTGATTATTTGGGGGTGAGGGGTGTGGAGAAGAGCTACTACGCCCCTACGGTACCCACGTACATTATTTTAAATAACAAGTCAACTATTTCTAAACTATTTTAAATTATTTTAAATTATCTAATTTAATTAATTTACCTATTATTTAATTTCTAT
>AJFL01000210.1:0-27850 GCA_000467735.1 Rhytidhysteron rufulum CBS 306.38
AAACGGTTTGACGATTGGTTTATTAAAT
Source organism: Rhytidhysteron rufulum CBS 306.38 (assembly GCA_000467735.1). NCBI lineage: Eukaryota > Fungi > Ascomycota > Dothideomycetes > Hysteriales > Hysteriaceae > Rhytidhysteron > Rhytidhysteron rufulum. The sequence continues at coordinate 29 of AJFL01000210.1, forward strand.
CCTCACACTGAATTGAAACCTCTCATTCAGTACACAGATGGCGAATCCGCTATCGAAATCCACTACAATATAGAATACACTGGTCATTAATGCTATGAATAGAGCCACACACAAGCCCAAACCTCACCACTAACCAAAAGGCTATCGCTTTTTTAGCTTTTGACCAACCCCGGATGACCAGTTGACATCACCTAAATACATAGCTTGAAGAAAAAGTTAATATCGTCAAAGGAATGGGTTGAGTGGAGATATAATTGGGCTTACCGATGACCCAGTATGCAAACGTATCTGCATTCGCAGTTATGTCTAGACTCTGCTGTGTACGAAGTCCCGCATGACCAGCAATGTTTTTGTATCCGTAGGGACGAAAGTTCCCATTTGTAACGTCCTCTAACATGGCGAGGTCACGGGTTAGATTAGGCAGGACAAAACCAAAAAGAGGAGAGTAAAAGGACAGGAATACAACGTACCAAATACTTGAAAGTTGCCCATAATTGCACGTGCGTGGGTGAACTCGTGTGCTAGAAGACCCGCAGCGGAACGGGGTGCAATTCCGTCAAGCTGCCTATCCAACCCCCCTGCAGCAATTACCTTGTCTAAGTCTTGTAAAGGGCTGCCGTTCCAAAACGCTTCACAAACGGACACGATACTGCCGGCGACCTGAGGGAGACTAGTGGATATTGTAGTGCCATCATCTGTGGCGGGGCAGGCCTCATCCCAGCGTCCCCATTTACCGTTGAGTCTCGAATGATCGTACAACAATGTTGGATCTAAACCGAGAATATTAGCGATATGAATTGGACGGAAGCTTATCGTCACCCTCCATGATTAATTTTGTACAAGTGGAGTCCATACCAGAAGGATGCGGGTTACCCTGGTCGTCCTCTTTGTCGATCCAACTACCACCACAGTAGATATCCATATTTGGTGCATTAGTTGTCTGGAAATTACCCAACGCCGTTTTCATGAGGTCAATTATGCCTAGATATGTAATGAGTACAAGTGTGATTGCTAAATCAATAACATACCCTTAATAAAGACGATATTATTTTTAGTCGCATCCATAGCCGCCTTCACGTTTGCCTTTGCCTCTTTCCTCTTCTTTAGATTCAAAAGAGAGTATTTCTGGGGCCAATAAATCTTTCCCCAAAACACTTCCCACGTGTCGTAGATAGCCCAGTCCTCCTCGGACATGTCTTTCCATTTTTTGACTTCCAGCCCCGTGAAGGAGGTTATGAGCTTCAAAAGCCTGTCGGTGCGGACGGAGGCGACTGGTAACTAGATCAGGTCGTCAGTAGTCAAGGTAAAAATGAGGATATTAAAGTGGGCACTTACAATTTTCTGTGCGAGTAAGTATAGGCCATTGTCAATTTCATTCTTTCGACCAGCATCGCAAGACAGGATTTGAGGGGGATTTGCTCTCTTCAGAATGTTCGACGAGAATAAGAGAGATAGGTCATCCGGCGCGTGACGGTGGTGGTGATGGTCATGGTGACGCGGAAAGGCGATGGTGTATTGTGCGAGAAGAGTCACGCAGTATGCCAGGCCCACTACTACACGATAAAGAGAAAGATACAAGAGGAGCATAACACTGGCTGATGTCGGGTAACTGTGGATGGCATTGGCATTCTCCGCGGGGTCTATTAAGGGTATTAATCGTTGTGTTCTGCCCCTTTCCCACAATCATCACCATTCACTAAATCGTGTGTACTATAATATCCCACCCGTCTTCCAGGTGAGGTCTAACGAAGCTATACGGTAAGGTTAACCACTAAGGCCCAGCAGGCCAAGGCGTGCTCAGCTCGATACATCTGGTTGGTGGAGCTAAGGTTCCGCGAAGGATGCGTACCCCTGAAATGAAACAAAAAATATCTGTGCCACAAGGTCAGCCTAAATCCTTTAAAAGGACCCTTTCCACATTTTGGGAGACAAAATGAGAATAGTACCTAATGCAATGGCAACAGTGGATTGCACAGAGAAGGAGAACGGTTGGAGTGAGCACGTGTTCCAGATGCAATCTGTAGAGAGAATCGAGACCGATGAATTCCTCAATCCTAAAGGATCTAAGGCATTAGGATACGATTCATTTAATTTGATACCATTATCTAGAGTGGGATAGGCTTGGATGACTGTCTGCCCACAAGTAGCTGATCGTCCAGTGGTCATATACCATTTCAAGATGCACGAAGAATACTTTATCCTTCCCGCGGAGGTAGAGGTGCGGCTTGAGCTTATATAAATAGAGTTCATGTTGGACGGAATCTAAAGCGAGCCAGTGTTAAGTTTTATACAAGAGCCTGCGCGTAAATTTCTTGAGAGAATCCCTAAACTATTTACTCGTTATATTTACTGGCTGCCTAGTTCATGAATGGCTGGATAGTTTCGGAATAATCATGAAGCTTACCATACATGTGTCCTAGATATGTGGAAGCTTTCGATGAGATGCCAAGGGCAAAGACCCGGTTATGGAAAGCCTGTAGTTGATAGGGGAGCCAAGAATTCCTGGTGGGGTTTTTAAGAAGCTTGTTCTAGGGATCACTACACATATGAACATTTTCACCTTCTACTTCGAAATAGAATATTCATTTAATCGGTATAAAGATCCTATCGAAATTGTATAGGATGGGTGTTCATTACTCATCAATGGTGTGAATGGTATTGGCACTCGTCCTAAGCTCTCTAGAATCGTTCAAGCGGGACACTGAATTGCTACGTTATGAATGCTACATACATGCCTAAGACAAATAATTAACCGGGGTTTACAGTCGCTGAAGTCAACGAATGATGTTATATTTTCCCTTAGGATCGTCTTACCTGAACTGTTCCTGCAGCGTGATATGGAAATGTGAAAAATGTACGGTGAAGCCGTTGAAGAAGCTCGTAAGGCAGTGTTGTGAGTTATTCAGTTTATGGTTTGGTTGGAGAAAATAACAATATGAGACAATACTACCTTAAATTGCTCCCATTGAAGATTGACATAGGAATGTTTTGAGGGAGGAATATCACGAATCTAGAACATTGCCGAAATGCTTTCTCGTGAATTCATAACAAATGGAGACGGGGTAAGGACGTAGAATGGGCTATGATGAAAACAGGCTACCTAGTTTATTCACCTCACTGAAACGAGTTCTCTTCTCTTTGGGTGTTGGAACTGGCATTCCTCGTGATTGAAAGAATTTACATTACGTAACATTGTAGCGAATAGGTTGAGCTACTTAGTCTCAAGTCATGATGTAGTGCGGGGCGCAGTTGTAATGATGTATACATAAATTTAGCGAATCTAGAACTAAGATACTTACCAAACCCATATATGTCCATCTGTCAGCAATCCAAAATGGAGTAATCGCTGGTGCTAGAAACTTCTTGATAATACTTAACACTCATATATTATTCAGGGATGTCTAGTGGTACTTTCATCTCATTGGCATGGACATTGTGATCAATTCAAGACTTCAACCACGCTTATCAAGAAATCCTATGTCGATCTGCCATTCGAGCAAATCCAAGCGAACAGATACCCAGTCTCACCTCGTGTCAATAGAACTAATCCCGGTTGCTAATATACATGGGCGCCAAAAACACTCCGTTTGCCCGGTCAGTGATTTTATCCGTTATGTTTGGTTGGATGGACAAGGGTGCACTCAGCCAAATATGCTGGTAGAACATTGGTCATGTAATATCGGCCAAATCACATGTAATTGTCAGGATACGACCGTCCGGATCGGTAGTTGGACGAAAATGATTTTAAGCCGGGTATGGGGTTTCTTAATCGCCGCTATGGTATTAAACCCAGGCTTTCCCGGATTGTATCCCCATCCATCACTGTTATCATTTTGTGTACCTATCCTACGAGAATCGAGTCCAGGAATCCAAATCCAACATGATTTTACCCGCTCTCCTTGCCCTCGCTGGGTTGACCGAAGCCCTCCCTCAGTTCGGTGGTGGTGGTTCGTCAACCATGTTGCGATTTGGGTGCGCTGAGACAGTGATTGATCGTATCGACCCGCTCGTCAACCCTGGAATGGCCCCATCACCTCATATGCATCAAGTTGCGGGAGGGAATGCGTTCAATACTTCGATGGCCTCGACCGATATCAGCAAAATTGCGACGTGTACGACTTGTAGCTACTCCGATGACTTGAGCAATTACTGGACTGCAAACCTATACTTCAAGGCTCGTAATGGAACTTACAAACGTGTTCCCCAAGTTCCGAATCGGTGCGTCAACTTGCACTGAATCTGCCTATGTAAGAATCTCGCTAATAACCCTTTCAGGGAGCTCTTCGGCGATAAGTACACTGGTCAAACCAAAGGTGGATTCGTCGTTTACTACGTCTCCCCAGGCAAAGGCAAAGTCACGGCTTTTAAGCCCGTAAGTCCTCTTCAGCCACTCTATCGATTTTCTGTAACCAAACCCCCAGGGATTCCGCATGCTTGTAGGAGATGCCAACCGACGAGAAAGCAAGAAGCTGAAATCGCAAACTTGCTTCCGATGTTACAGTGGACCGAACTTCGGCGGAGATAACGCTGCTCCGTGTCAAGATGCTACGTTCGTATTCCGACTGCTGTCCTTTTGCAAAGACTGACGGATATAGATTGGATACCGAAGGTTTCCCTACCAAGCCATGCCCAGGTGGAATTCGATCCAACATCTTGTACCCAACGTAAGTTCTCCGTTTCGTGAGTATTTGGAAAATGCTAACAATACGCATAGATGCTGGGATGGCGTAAATTTGGACAGTCCTGATCATCAATCTCATGTTGCTTACCCGAAAAATGGTCCAGCTTTATTCACTGGTACTAGTACCGGAGGGGACTGCCCATCAACTCACCCAGTCAAGATTCCTCAAATCATGTTGGAGGTATGATACATTGTGAATTGAAAGAGTTATTCAATGTGCTTACGTACCATTATAGATTGTTTGGGATACCACGAAATTCAACAACAAGGCTGAATGGCCTGTGGATGGTATAGACCGTTTCACTCATCAATTGCATGTGACAATAAAGCTGACAATAGCACTAGGCTCTCAACCATTCGTCCTAAGCACCGGCGACCCCACTGGGTATGGACAGCATGGAGATTACGTCTTTGGATGGAAGGATGATTCACTCCAGAAGGCCATGGACGACGGTAAACAATGCATGGGTGCTAGCTGTGGTGGATTGAAGACACAGGTTGTGAGTGCAGGGAATGCTTGCAAAGTATCGAATAAGGTGAACGAGGATGCTGATGGCTGTGAGTATCAATCGTTTCATGTTATAGATTGATGAGACACTAATATTTGATAGGGATGCCTGAACTGCCTGGTATGGGAACTCCTATGTAAAAGATTAACTACTCCAATTTAACGTTGGGTATTTACAATGAGTGGCTTGATGTTGAGGATTGGATTAGGATGGTATATTAATAGCCTATAGAGTTCTTGACATTAGCGAATTGGTCAACGTAGTAAAAAAAGATGAACGTGATGTTAATCTCCCTGATCATATGATGAGGAGGATTATGCCCGACTGGTGTTTTCGGCTCTTGAGAAAGATTCATTTCGCCTTTCATGAGATCATCATCAATGCTTGTTAATACGCTACTTGCGCACTCCAGTGCAATCATATCGCGCTTTTCATGGAATATTCCCTGGCTAAGATCTAAATGTGCATATCTTATTTTCCAGATGTATTCAAAGTTTACTTGTACATTAAGCAGGATAATCACCACCACTGATACTGTCTAGCATCGGCGACTCCCTGTTAGTAGTTTCAGTAATTAACCACCACGTCCTTCAGCTTCCCGGCCTTCTCATATGACCACTAAGCACCATAGAGATACTTCCGCAATGTTTCTTGCCCTTGACTTGCAGCAGTTTCAAGAGGACCAGGGCTTTCGACCCTTGCTCTCGCTTGTGTATGTTCGGTCTGCCCAGGGACTGCTTCCATTGTAGTAGAACTTCTGATCGACAATGAGTGGTGGAGGTGGCGATGATGATAGTGACTGTGATGGTGCACCATATCGGAGTTTTCGTTAACATAAGCAACCTTCTTTTTCTCATCAACCACAAAATCACACTTATCGCAATCTAGACTTTCGCCATGGGTGTTTTGACAATTTCCATCGAGGGCCGATCTGGGCAGACTTCCATGAAGAACGGATTCAACGTTTTTGCGTTTCTCCCACGCAGCGCTTGCTATGTCAGTTGGATACGGCACCGCTGGTGAGGTTCTATAGTTTTGGAACTCCCAATTTTTCATCCCGAAAATACTGGTGAAGTAAGCACAAAGAAGTAGGGAGGATTATAAAAGCCTCACAGATCATCAGGTAGTACGCGAAAACCATGGTCCAATACCGTGGACGTAGACACTCGTCCTTGTTCCTTATATGTAAATGTGGCTGTACTTCTGTTAGTACTGCAATTGAAACATCGCGTGTGTCAGATTTTATCTTACCCCAGCAAAGTGACCCAGGAGTTTGCGAATCAAACTACCAAAACCGTCAGTACCATCCCATGTAAAGGGGAAGAACAATTTAAATCACTTACGCCATATGCCTTGACGAAATGGTTCCCATCGGTTCTAGCGTTCTTGCGTGACTGGTCCATAGAATCGAACGCCCAGGTGATGGGCGGGTCCCGAGAAGCAAATCCGCAGACATGCTGTCTATATATAGCACAGGGCTCGAAGACGGCTACCTTCCATGCCTTCAGATCATTCCCTTGAATACGATTAGCGACACCGTTGACCAGACGACAGACCTGTGGATTCGGTTCCCGGGCCTCCCTTAAAGAGCCCATGGGGAACTCGTCGACCTGGCAACGGGGCTCTCTATCTATCGTGGCCTGTGCACTACTTCGAAATGCCGTATGATGGCGGAGTGCCCAGTACCTCTGGGAGTATAATATACGTGAAACTGACCCAAGAATGGTCTCTCTGTTACGTGGGGCGGCGTGGTAGACAGTTCGGCCTCCGAGGCGATGATCGATGGCATATCGTTGGTTATCGCAGATCTAGCATCATCAGTCCGTCGTTTCTGATACTATGTAAAGGACTCTTATCATACCTCATCCCAACCCATTCCGTACCTGCATGTGTAAGTAACGGTGCAATCGCAGCTCGTTGTGCTTGAAGAGGATGAGCCAAAATCAAGCACTTCCCACTGACCAACCTTTCTTCCAATGGGAGTCCCGATATTTTTGGGCTGAGCAGGCTTGACGAGTTTAGGCCACGCTTGAAGCATCTTCCCCAAGCCGCTGGCAATGAAGCCAAGCACAACTCCGATTCCTCCACACGCTGCAATTGCTGCTGGTATACCCATAATCGACAAACCAACAGTGAATAGCGAGGCAGCGAGCTGTGCCATAGTGATCGCGGCTATGCAAGCTGCAGAACCAAGAACTCCCCCTTTCACGCCTCCTCTGACATCCCGTCTCGCAAGTTCCCCTTGACCAATCAATGCAAGATTGCCGGTGTTGGTTTTCGATGATGGTACAAAGCCGCTACAACAGTATGCTTGGAAACCACCATTGCAGTCGCCATTCTCAGAGTTGGAGTTCCGGGCGACGATTGTCGCTGAGGTGTCACTGCAAACTGGAGCGCAAGATAGGCCAATGCCTCGCCAGCCTTCCCACTCACACGTTCCCATTGTTGTCCCGGGAGCACAACATAACGTTTGTGCTTGGTCTGTTGGGCATTCTGTGTCTGCTTGAACACCTGCAATCTGGCCACGCCCAACGGTTACTGGAAAATACCCAGGCGTGCATTCTTGACCACAGAAGGTCCAGTAGCAGGAGCTTGCGACAGCTGCAGCAAGTGTAGCATTGTTGAGTTGCTCTTTCAGCTTCCTCGCTTCATCTGTAGAGACACCATTGGCAGGTCCAATTCCAAGAAGGTCATTGGTACTGGCACTATCAGAGCCATCTTGGTCAACCGCCCAAACCATTTTGCCGGCCAAACAGCGGCTATTTGCGTAGGCAATTTTCAACTGTATGGTCTCGCCATCATCATAACTGATCCATTGATCAGAGTCCCATGTGATCCACTTCACCGCTGCCTCTCGGTCAAAGCCCTTTGTCACACCTCCCTTGGCGATGATCCGGTTGATCTCGGCGTTAGTCAAGGTTCCAGCTGAATTGGTACATTCACCTGGCCTTCCTCCTTCAGCAAAGGTACAAACACCATTGGGGGTGTTACATGCCATGTTTGATAGGGTGAATGAACGTCCATACCAGCCTAGTCCGAGGACTACCTTTGAGGGATCAACCCCAGCTCGCCAGAGCAAGTCTAGACCGTCCTCTATCTCAGTTAGATTGGTATGAGGACGAATCCATGGCCCAGTATGCTTGTTGCCCTTGTCCCAAACCCCATGGATATCATAAGACATGACGTTCGTCCAATCTACGTAGTGCTGAATGGCTTTCACGTCGAACCCTTGAAGATACCAGAAAGACGCTGGAAGAGTCAAACTAATACCATAGCGATTGCCAAACGCCGACCGCAATTCTTGCAAGAAAGTGACAAAATTGACTTTGTCTGCTTTCACGCCACCTCGATCTTCTGCTGAAGGGTATTCCCAATCCAAATCCACGCCATCAAAATTATATGTCTGCAAGAACTGGCTAAGGCTTGAGATAAACGCTTGTCGGTTTGAGGGTGAAGATACCATGTCGCTGAAAGCTGTCCGTGTATTGGGGATATTTGTGGGGTCATTAAAAGCCCAACCTCCCACTGCAACCCATGTTCGTAGTGATGGCTTCTTTGACTTAAGCGCAGTGAAGCGATGGTACAACTCCACGTCACGGGCATTCATCGGTGTTATTTGGAAGGAGGAGGGATCGAAGTAGGCAAATGCAAAGTTGAGGTGAGTGAATGCGGTAACATCAATATCTTCGGGGTTGCGTTGGTCGCATCGTCTAACAGTTGCCCTTTGATTTTATTAGTGATAAACGTATTACGATAAAGATACAGTACCCACCAGCCTTCATAGTAACCAATCACCTTCGCTGACGTACTATCACCACCTCCACAGGATGGTCGTGGAGCATCTCCACAGCTGCCATAGCCTTGTTGGCAGGGACGTTCTCCCCCCATAGTGCAGAACTGATCAGTAGACCCGCAAAAGCCATAAAACGAGCAGCATACGTTCAATGGACACTGCTGGTTTTCCTGCTTTGCATACTGGCCACATGGAGCAGTGGCATTGCAGTTGGATATGCAATTGCCGTCACCGCATTCATCTGGTGAAAAGCCACAGATGCCCTTGTTGCTGCAACAAGCACCATTGATACATGGAGTTCCTGGTGCGCAGGTTCCTTCTGGTAGCTCCCAGTCGTCTCGTCTGACGCTTGAATTTGACAAGCCAAAAAGGTTTCTCTTGCGATTGCTTTGGCTCTTCCCTTGGAGGGCTTTGATCAATGGATTGGCAGTCTCTCCAGTTGAGTTGATGAACAGAGGAGTAGAATTGGAGTGAAGTTCAAAGAGAGGCTGGTATAATGTAGTTCCATTCTTAGAGATTTGGGGACGAGTATCGTTCGATACAGTCAAAGCAGTGACAACGTATTGTAAAAAGAGGAGCCAGAGAGGCAGAATATTTTGTATCTTTGACATTGCCAGAGTGACCTTTCGTAGCAGTATTAAAAATTTCGTTACCTTTGGGGAACCTGAGGGGGCTCTCCGTAATATGAACAAACACCTGAGTACCAATTAGTACGGTTGAATATGTTGATACATGACCACCCTCGAGAGCCTGAATTCATGTGGATCCTGATAGAACTCTGGGCATCGTGCTGCATCGTATTCATTTTCATTCCTAGCGGATGGAACGGTCTCGGGGCATCTGGACCTCTGGTGACCGCTATGCTGTGCCGCAAAGATGCGTAACCGATATTGGTTGCAACGCAGAACTTCCACGAAAAGGCAAACGTAGGAATGGGTTTTATCACGCGCTTATTGAATTATATCCTTTCAATTCTAACCGAGGGTCTAGATTTGGAAGTAATGCAAAGAAAAGTTTTCCCCTGCGTTGAGCTGAGGACTTGCAGCCGTAATTGCAGGCCAAGTTCTCGAGCTCACTACTTTTGTGTCTGGTAGCGATAAAACTTAAGGGGACCAGCACCAGAGCTTTTTTGAACCCATATTCATGTAACGATGGCTTCATTAACTCTGGTAGTGCTTTCAATAGCAATATGTAGTACGAATGCCGCATTCAATCTTCTTACCGGTTTTGACCCTATGATACAATTCAATTTTGGCATCTCCGAAAAATGCTTAAATGCCATGTATTTATTCTACTTTTTCTCACTTGCACTGATTTAAAATACTGAGATATTGCAGAAATACGACAATCAATTGCGATGAGGCGAATGCGAAGATGGCATCTCAAGGAATGGACGACAATTACTGGTACAAAGAAAACATCACGACACTTTGCACATCCCAATGCCGATCTTCCACCAGTGACTGGCTAAAATTAGTTGAAAATGATTGCGCTTCAGATACCATAACTCAAGCGGGAGTCGTCGTCCAGGCAAAATCGATACCACTACAATACGTGCATGCACTCGACCTTGCATGCTTGCAAAATAGGTAAGGATTTCTGCACACCGACCCCAGAGGAAGCTTACACAAATAATCAGAGTTCAAGATTGGTGTTTTCTCGAATCGCAGACCTGGATAGGCAGCGACTATCAAAGATATCATTCGGCCATGTGTTTGGTGGACGACGCCCCAGAGATATGCAACGATCCTGATTTTGACGCAGAGGCAATCGATCCGTCACTCCAGTCTATCACTAGTCTTTACAATCAGACTTTATTCTGTGACGAATGCTTTCTCAGGATCTGGAGGCAAAGATTGCTTTCCCCCTTTCTCATGCCCGGAAACTGGACCGAGTATCGCATTCAGCAGTTCGAGGAACTCCAGAGTGTTTGTTCCCAGCCAATGCCATATACAACTTCAGCATATACATTGTATGTTGGTACACCGACCGCAACGCCAACAACCAGCGGAACGATATCAACGTCTGATGTCGCAATCGCACCAACCTGCACCGGGCAGATTGTGGAATCTCCAGCAAAGCTGTTGACATGCCACCAGCTCTCTCAGCAGTACCACGTATCCACTGGGGACCTGATGGTAGCCACGAACGATGCATTCTGTGATTTCGAAAAACCAATATGCCTTCCTCTGCCCTGTCAGACGAAGGTAATTGATGACTACGGCGTAACGTGCATGTCGCTCGAAAAGCAGCTCTCTAACTCCACTCAGCAAGTCACGCATGAGCAGTTCGTTGGGTGGAACCCATATCTTCGGGGCAGCTGTGATTACCTAGGCTACGACCAGTATATTTGTATAAGGTATGCGTCCCTTTGCGTCCCTTTGTTCATCTCGCACTCTCACTAACACAAATTCAGCCCTCCTGGTGGGTACTGGTCATCGAATTCTACCATAATTTCACCACCGACCGAGTCTCCAGTGTACCACACAACGGCGACACCAGTCTGGCCCACGCAAACGGGCTCTATCGAGAACTGTGGTCGCTATCATGAGGTTGTGGAAGGAGATACATGTAATCTAGTGTGTCTCATCTATGGCATCACATTCACGGCACTCCGCAAATTCAACGCCTACCTCAATATCGACTGTACTAATCTATGGTTGAAATCTTCCGTCTGTGTTGGAGAGGTGACTGCAGAAGCACCCCTTTCTAGCGATGGATCTTGTGGGCCGGCTAACAACGATGCGACCTGTCCCGGCAGTACATTCGGAGAATGTTGTAGCATTCACGGGTTCTGTGGTGACACAATTGAGCACTGTAGCCCAGGAGTTTGTTACTCAGGAGCTTGCACAGGTTCACCCACCAGCACCATTAATGGCACCTGTGGGCTCAGTGTAGGTGGACTGACATGTGACAATCCACTTTTTGGGCCGTGTTGCAGCACGTACGGGTATTGCGGCGAAGGCGTCGACTATTGTGGCACGGGAAACTGGTATGTTCAACTGTGCCTCGTATCACGAAAAGCAGCACAGCTAACCCACAACATAGCTACTCCGGAAAATGTGACCAGGATATAGGTGGGCCATCGGTAAATGGCGAGTGCGGGCCGCTATTCCAGGGCAACAAGACATGTGCGGGAACACAGTTTGGTGCATGTTGCAGCCAGTATGGATATTGTGGGAATGGTGATGACTACTGCAAAGCAGGGAATTGTTATTCGGGAGCGTGCACCCAGTGAACCTGGTCCATTGTTCTAGAGTGCGGTACAGGGTCTAGAACCGTTCCTCCTACTAGGATAATTTATTGAATGACAGGGTTTGAGGATCGTCGTGTACCGTAGCATACTAGTGCAACAGACATTTTTCTATAACCGAGCCGCCTTCCACGCTTCCTTCCGCACTCACCCTCTTGTATGTGCCCAAACATCATCCCTTTACTCTAATCTTGTCCTTCCCACCGTCTTTACGGTTTAGAACAGCATGGACGTCGATCGATGCGTTGAATTACACAACGAGATCATGAGACTTGGTCAGCAGAAAGCAGGAGTACCAAGTGATGCCACACTCTCGAGCTGGTGGGATGTTAATGGTGCACAGGCCGAATTGATCCGTGATCAGCTTTCCCCAGACCTCATTGCTTTTCTCCAGAGTGCACACGATAATGATACCCACCACTTTTTCTATTACCTGTTCAGCCTTGCCAGTCCTTCCATGCTGTTGGACGGTTACGCCAGTGATGATGGGAAAAGATATGTAGTTCTCTACGCCGCCGCAATGCTTACATCCAGTCCCTGTGGACTAATGTGAGTTTATCATCTCGACGGTTAGATATCATGCCGTCAATTTAACTAGTGACAACAGATACGACCAAAAAACTAGCACGGCCTGCATCTGCATGGATTATGACGACCCTCCAATCCACAATCGCCACAATCTCTATATTTCCTGGCCCCCTTTACACACAGTGCTAGAAATGTACCTTGATATGATCAACAAGGGCAAAGTAAAAGCAGTGACGGAAGATGAAAACGAAGGGTACGAAAGATTCGACCCTTGGATTATGCTTCCGTGGAGTCAGCAAATTTTGGACGAAACAATTTCAACTTTCAATCAGCTTGTCGAAGCCATCGAATCCCATCTTCCCACTCGCATCTCAGACGACATTGATATCAAAACCGGCTTGGTTGACGAGGATATCCTTGAAACAGCCAACCTACCGCAAGCATTAGATTTCGTTCTCAATTTTATCCGCAAAGCCCGTCGCCCACGATTTCGACATATTGCTCCTGGCCTGGAAGTGCCCACCTCCACAACCATCTTGGATCAACCACATGTCCCTCTGGTAGCAACCACCATGGTCGACGGAGAAGAAGAAGAGCTCGGCATAGAACCCGTTCTTCTCTTCCGCTCATCCGAGGGTCTCGTTGCTTCCAATTCCAATCCCGCGGGCCTCTATCTTTCATCCATCGACCTAACAAGTCTCAGCCGCTTCGACGATTCCTGCTATCTCTTCCTCCCATTTGGTATCGGCGGGAATGGATGGTGTCGCACAAGCGACGGAGCTCGCTACGGGCAGACCTACTTGACGCCCGGGCCCGAAAATAGGGACGGGAGCCTATATCAACCTGGAGTTAACCCATTTGTGGAGAACCATGATGTTAGTCTGGTATGTGTATTGAAGAATTGGTTGGAGAGAGTGGAGAACGGGGATTGGAAAGTCGATGAAGATGGAGTGATGGGTGGCATGGATGAGTTTAGAAGGGCGGATACGGAGAGTGACTGGGATAAATATACGATTCCAAGGAGATGGTAGTTGTTTGAGCTTTTGCGTATGTGTAGTAGGTCAAGCTATCTACCAGTGGGTAGTAAGCGTAGAGTTGTATTCAGCTTCGCTAAACAACACGTTTGGGGGCCAGAAAATTTTCTTCTTGTACAACCTCACAACGTGCGATACATAAGCTCCCCAAAATCCTTTTCATGTCTAATAATCACACCGAAATCACAACTACATTGCCAAATCTTGACCTCTAATGAATGGACACGATGCTATCTCTTTCGGAAACGGAATTAACATCCTCACAGCCTAGCAACCGGAGCCCACGAAACGAGGTACTTGGAACTTGCTTTTAACATGTTTAATAACAATCTCACTATGCATCTAGCGAGCAATTCACCTTAATTTACCAGAAGTCAATCTGAAAGCCTATTGGCAAACATGGAGGAAAGTTGGATGGATGTTCATCGGGTTAGTCGCCCCAGAAATGGTAGTCTTTTCAGCTTAGTATCAGAATCAAGAGGCACGAGGTTTTCTCGCTGGGATAAACGCTATGAACGGCACGGGTCTGATTTCTGATAAAGTAAATTGTCTGGGACATCTTGTATTCTGTGTGGAGTTAAACGGTCACTGTAGTGGACTCCAGTTCATGCACACTTTGTTTTAATGGGTGGACTTGGCTTTGATCTATCGGATGACCCAGAATTAATTCCTCATTCGACTTCCACTGGAGTCTGGAGGTTGACACCTAAAGGGGTTGAGGCAGCTGCAAGACTTCTTCCTCAACCTATTATCAATATCGCGGAGACTTAGATATTAGATAAATAAAAGCAAAGCAGGTGGATTAGCAAATTTGAGTGTTTGTGCTCAAGCCACTTGGTTCATTGTGAGTGTATTTCAAGAATGGCGCAGGGATTGGCTATTAGTCTCCTTGAGGTACGTTCGGCACCAGATGTCAATGCCGTAGGTATAAACGCTTATGGATCTTCTAGATTAATACCTTTGCACATTCAATATGCGCGGTATTAATCTATTTTCTATGGTGGAAGAAACCGTATGACATTCGTGAGCCTATATTCATACCTGGCGAGGAAGGAAGACGACTCTTAATTTATTTATGGATGACCTCACAGTCGGCACGAGCTCTCGAAAGATTCACATCAGCAGAAGCATCTTACATCCAAATAGCTCCAGCCTCTACAGTCTCCGACGTCTATCCCAATACCGGTATCTTCCTAGAACCCGGACAACCTTTTGGTTCTACTGGACTGGGCCTCCGACCGGGTGTACCGCGTAACCTACCCATGATAGGCAAAGACCGCCAACGATGGGAGCTAGCAGCGCTACTGATCAAAGATTTCTATCACATGGTTTGATGCTTATAAATCAACTGGTGACTGAAACAAGATCACGGAACTTCCCTCTAATCCTTGGTCTACCAAGTGCTGTCAATTTCACTTGAACTTGGACCATTTCTATTACATCCGGAGCTATATACGGCAGATTACACGCATTGGCTTGGGATTCCCAATTTCCAAGTTCCATACAGAAATTACTTTGGCGGCTTTCTGTCTCTTTTATTATGGGGTTCGGTGTTCTTTGTTTCCTAGCGTACGTAATGGCTCGATGGAACAAGAAGCTAAAGATCCCAAAGTCCGACATTGATTCAAGGCTGCATATGGATTGGGTACTATCTAAGGCAATTATTCAGTTAACGATTGCTGCAGCGACGATATGTGGGGTTTTGTATATTGTGGCTAGAGTTTACCTGCTTGTTGAGTGCTTTATTGCTTTGGGTTACTTACCTGCTGGAGTTTTTGATTTGCCTACTTGGTCGGTGTATCTACCTCATATATCTTAGAAACTAATGTTATTGTCTTTATTTAATGCACATGAGAAAGCAATGCTCATTTACTTTGATGTTTACGATATGGAATCCGCATCTTCTATTTATGTAACTGCTGATACTATCTAGACTTTCAAAACCATGATGGCGAGGGTTAGACATATGTCTTACGGTATGTTCGATGTAGTTGCGTCTGTTATGGGAATCAAGTCTAGCGTACATCGACCCGGCCTCTCATTAATATGATATCCAATTTAGCCATACCATCGTCTATTTTATGATCGTCGGAGCCAGGTTGTCGTCATATATCCCATGGGAGATCGTGATGCTCGAAAGCAAAGTACCATGACTTGAATTCATGAAGAGCGATAGACTAGGTACGTCAGAATTCTCCTGTCATAGATCCCTGGACATCAAGTCAGTGACTCAAATTGTAGACGGCCGATACCACAGATGTTTCAAAAACATCATGATAGGCGATGTGGCGTAAAGAACGTGGTGATCAGAAGAAGGAAGAGGAAATCAAAGTAGAGAACCGAGACAAGTATCTCGTAAGATAGGGGCTAAGTACTCGGCTTCGCGTACTTGGAATAGAATCAGGATGAAGTGACGTATTGAAAGACGTAGAAAGGTTCGTTGCTAGCTATTAGCAACATCCAGCACATTTTTCTTCATTCTCCTTCATAGCACCATATCCTTGTTGATCATATTCTTGTGTTTGGGTCCTGATATGTGATTCCACGTGCTGTCAGAGAACGAAGGTGGTGTTGGCCGTGCGTTTTGTCGATTGCCGCGGTCGTAGTGGCTGAACAAATCTTAAAGGGAGAGAAGTCCGTGTTGATCAGTGTTCGAAGTTCTTTTTAAAGGTGTGAAGATGTGAAGATTGAAATCCAGTTGTGTAAATTTGGTGTTGTCGTTGAGATGCCTTCAGGGAGAAGTTACACGAAGCTGCCTTGGCCGATGTGGCGACCACAATTCTGGACACGGCGAGTAAATAATCACAGAGGGGGCGAGATCCCCATAGTGACTAAAGCTCGGCCACCATTGTCTGCTTTAGTATAGATTAGAATGATGTAAGGCTTAATCTTCCAGGAATATATCTCAAGTATTGATTCTGTCGATCGCACCGGGAGAGCAACATCGAAGCCACCTGCAGAAGAGGATGCCTGCAACACGAGCCCAATAAAGGATGCCGACATCATCTGCCCTTTGACGAGGCATTGTGGAGCTTAGTGGGCCAGTGATTGGTACTATGCCTGGCTGTTCAGCCCCCCGGGGAACGAGCAAGTGTGACTGTGTCATTTCCTTTATAGTGGTTGACATCCAATACTAAGTCAGTACAATCTTTTCATGTTATCACCTTCCAAAACCCACGTCATAGAGTGCGAGTCTCACTTCTGATTTAGGCAGAACCCATTGTGACAGGGTTATTGAGGCGATTAGTTTTGCTGGATTGTAACCACAAAAATATTTGCAAACATATCAAAAAAGCCAATAAAAAATTTCAAAGGAAAACTATTATCTAAAAACATGGTTTCGGTACTGCATGAAATGCTTCTCGATGCCATCGTGGAAATGAATGCGGCGGCGACACCGTTATCGCTACCATCACTTCCAAGATTCTACACATGGCACCCTCGTCATCCGGCAATCGCATCTTTCGGTATTCATGTGGGATACGGAGATTAAATTTCAGATTATATTACTTAGATCTATCGATAGGATAGGGTGGGTGATATCCCCCCAGCAAAGCTAATCTATAACGGCCCCCAACCAGTACATGGATGTTTTGGCTAATTAGAAGCATTGCGGGGTGCGTTTGGTTGCGCCTCGAAATAAATTATCGTTTAATATCTCACCACCACGCACCCCGGACGACTAGGCAACGGCAAGTTCGTCTTGGGCGAGCTTGATCACAATCGTGGCCCAGTAAGCGTTTATTATATTATGTTTTGATGGCTTGACACGACATATCCTGGCTGGCTTGGGACCGGCAAGTGTTTCTTGTGTGAGCTTGATCTTAGCTAGCTGGGGATTATACATATTCATCCAGCTCGCTGCACACTGGACCGGATCTCCTTCTTTTTTGGAATACTGTCGGAAATCAACACGTGTTCTTTCACCTCTTTTTGGATTCTTTCAGGATGAAGTGGTTTTCTCTACTTGCACTCATAGCGCCTTCTCAGGCTGCGCTTCGTTTCGGTTGCTCTACCGTCACTATCCAGCGACTTGACCCCGTCGTCGAGCCCGGACAAACGCCTTCTGCGCATCTTCATCAGGTCGTTGGTGGCAATGCCTTCGCTGCGAATATGTCTGGTGATATTGGAGAGCAGGGTACTTACATGACATGTATCTCTTCTAAGAGCTTTCTAATTTGTGTCGAATAGGTACCTGTACGACCTGCGTCTTCTCCGAGGATTTCTCCAACTACTGGACTGCCGTGTTGTTCTTCAAACATGAGAATGGATCCTACAAACGTGTACCCATCATGGCCAATGACGCCCTGCCGGCTGGCGTCAAAGGTGGTATGACCATCTACTACACGCAGCAGGATTTCAACTCGAACGGCAAGCAAAAGATCACTGCATTCAAGCCTGTAAGTCTCTATCACCCAATCACCCTAGTCTTTCATAAGGCTAACCCAATATGATAGGGATTCCGCATGACAGTCGGTAGCCCAACCCAAGGCGCCGATGGCATGACCAAGCACAAGGGTCTTCGATTCACTTGCCTCGACAACAAGTCAACTCGATTCCCAGAAATTGATGACTTCCCCAAGAAGCCCTGCAGAGGCGGCATCATGACTGAGCACCACTTCCCCGCGTGAGTACAGAAACCACGTCCTCCATTGGACTATCGTCACGTCCTCAATCAGCTGCTAAACATGGACAAATAGATGCTGGGACGGCAAGAACCTTGACAGCCCCGACCATCAATCCCACATGTACGACACTCAACCAACTGGCTTCGCAGCTGGTGGTGCATGCCCATCCTCTCATCCCGTTAGAATGCCTCAGCTAGCGTACGAGACCCTTTGGGACACTGCCCAGTTCGCCAACATGTGGCCCAAGGATGGAAAGAATCCGTTCGTCTTCAGCTACGGTGATCAGGAGGGACATGCATACGGAACTCACGCTGACTACATGTTCGGCTGGAAGGGCGACTCTCTCCAGAAGGCCATGGACTCTTCATGCATGTTCAATGCATGTGAGAATGGAAGGCCACTTAAGTCGCAATCAGTTGCTCAGATGAATGCTTGTGCCGCCAAGACAGTCGTCAATGAGGATACTGAAGGCTGTAAGTTATCGTCGATATATCCCGCGAACTGTGGAGCGTGATCTAACAACCCTCATAGGGCTCGATTCACTTCCAGGTGGAGCCAAGTAAGTGCGATTTGTGTGGAGGATGTAACTGGACAACAGTGCTGTTCTGTGGTAGTTGATGAGGACCTTTGGTATTCGTTGCATTTGGCGATGTAGTTGGCTTCGTAGTCTAGAATTTTGATTATATCGTATAGCTGTCTCATTAATCCTATCTATTGGTGATGTAACTGTAGACCTGAAGTACCGTAGGAGGTTGAAGGTGAAGCAGTGAAGGGTTTCCTGGATGGGAGACTTTGGAGAAGCGCTTTCCTTTTGGGTTCATACCATGGTAACTTCATTCCCCGCTCTTGCTGTGGTTTAGGGTTGATTCTTCGCGCATCGTATAGTAGTAACTCATTGATGGGCATCTTATCGTCCCAGTGTCAATTTTCCGGATCCGTGAGCCGTTATTATTACAAATCAAGGAATCCAAACGAGGAGCAGATGACGTACATACCTACTGAATATATTGATAACATGAACAATCTAGTGTCCCACCTTAGCTTCGCCTTGTCTTGCCTTCCAATTAGTAGCCCTGGACCTTTGAATATATATCCGTACTACTTGTTAAGATGGCTTCATATTCGGTTCTGGTAACAAGTGCCTCGGGTTACATGTGAGCACACACGACTTTCAAAATGCACCAAAACAGCCTCTAATCCTCCTAGTAGCGGCACCACTCTCGGCTTGCTATTAACGGGGGACGAGCCATGGAAGAGGTCCTTGAAAATTGCAGCACTGGCCAGAAAAGAGGCTTATATTGCTAAACTGGGTGAACTGGGCGTGGAGCCGATCGCTTTTACATCATTCGACGATACGGAGTCCTTGAAGCAGATTGCCGAGAACTATGATAGTAAGAGTTCACATATAAACCTGCTGGGCTTGATTGACTCTCGGATCCCTAGTTGTTACTCAGGCTGGGGCGGGGTGGCATACCGCTTCCGCGAGAGCAATTATCCTGGGGCAAGGCGAACGACGCAAGAAAACGGAAAAATAGACCTACTACATTCAAAGAAGATATCTATTGCTACGAACTCCATCGTGAGTCCATCGAGGTGTATCCCCAGCAAACCACTGACATCGCGGTTATAGAGACAGGTGCCGATCCAAATCCCTGCTATAGTGGATGCAGCGATTAAGACCAGGAAGGTTGGTGTCATCGGAGAAGGAAAGACTATCTGGAATCATGTCCATGTTGAAGACGTTTCGTCGCTATTCATTATACTGCTATCGAACGTGCTGACTGGGAAACATATACCCTATGGATGCAAGGGAATCTATTTTGTCGAAAGCGGCGAGCATACCCACTGCGAAATGTCGAAACGAATCGCGAATGCCGCATATGACTTGAGTCTCGTAGACTATAGAGATCTAGCCATGATGGCACTGCAAGAAGCTGCTGCGACTCGGGTATGGGGAATGTTGAACAGGTTGAGGTTTCATTTAGGGCAAAGTAAGATATCCCTTACTCTATTCTGCCGAGTTTAATATTGCTAACTTCCCGATAAAGGTTCTCGCACGAAAGCCGAGTTGGGTCGAGATCTTGGATGGGAACTAAAGAAGGAACAGTTATGGAGGACAACGTTTATGGATGAACTTGTAGAAATACAAAAGAGCCCTTCGCTCACCCGAGAAATTCCAAAGGCGTTATTGCCAAAGGATTAAATTTAGTTTTTTATGTTATTCTGTTAGAATCAGGCTAGACGATAGGACTCATGTCGTAATCTTTTCGGCATAAAGAGTACCCGTTCCAATTACGAATCTCCTTCAGAACAACGCCATAAATTACATTAAAACCTTTTCAAATGCACCGCCCAAGCCCTTTTCAACAAGCCAGGCTTCAAGAGCCTTCATGTCGCCCCTATTAACCCTCTGTCCTCGCCGTTCGCCCACACTATCCGTAATCTCCTGCATATCCACAAATGCCCTCTTATCGCAATTCTCCCGATACCTCTCGCTAACCTTCTTGTGCTGGGCAGGAATATCACTCCAGCTTTCCGTCTTGATGAATTTCATGTACTCATCAATACTGCGAGATTCGCCTTCGAGACACAGAAGTCCAGGTTTCCCCGCATACAAGAATCCAGTGAGCTTGTACGATGGTGCATAATTGATGATGTCGTCGCGCTTTGATCGGGTGCTGATGGAAGGGAAATAAAACCATACCCGAACAAGATTTTCATTTGATTCAATGGATTTGACAGAGTTTTGGGCGCCTTCAGATGTTTTTTGGAGTTCTTGCGATGCGGCATCCTTGATATGCTCGATCATGCTGAGCATGTCTTCATCCTGGGGTATTTCGGACATGAGCCGCAAAGTTGTTGATTTACTCATCCATTCCGGTTGGCGAATTCGAATTTTAACTGGAGGAGGGTCCGCGACTGGTTCCGTTCCCACATATGAAAAGGGGAAGGAAAGATCAAGCTCCAACGGTTTCGACAAACCATCTGG
This sequence comes from Rhytidhysteron rufulum CBS 306.38, assembly GCA_000467735.1. Classification (NCBI taxonomy): domain Eukaryota; kingdom Fungi; phylum Ascomycota; class Dothideomycetes; order Hysteriales; family Hysteriaceae; genus Rhytidhysteron; species Rhytidhysteron rufulum. Next base: position 21,444 of record AJFL01000210.1, read on the forward strand.
ACCTGGTATCTCCAGCCTAAGAACCAAAGATACACCCCGCGCCATTATTTTTAAAGAGGTATCTGAACCACCATCGCATAAATCTCTTAAAGCTTCAAGTTTGGCTCGTGAGTCGTCTTGCATGGTGATTTCGTTCAAGGATGGATACATGGCCATCAGTAGATCAATCTGGCCAATCTGAAGCTCCACCAAGTCCGGGGATAACATTTGGAATGAATTCACTTCTGGCATGATCGATCTTGGGTGTAGTTGTTGTTAATATGATGGTTTTGGGAATAGTTAAGTCGAGTTATCGGTGAAAATTCGTTCAAAATCAGACATCGCGTAGTGTGCACCAGCCACACTCACCAGCCACACTTCCCTTTTCACCCTTCTAGCCCATGACTTCCCACAGCTTATTGTGATTGCATTAATAATTGATATTTTACTTCGGGAAAATATCGTTGGATTACAACTGGAATTGATTGGTGGAAATTTTAATTACACTTCCATGTGGATAACCATTTTCAGCTTCCCATCCCAGCCCTAGTGAGCTCCAAATAGGAGTAAGAAAAAGTGGCGCAGTGAAGTAACTAGGTCGCCATGATGAAACAGACAACTCAAGAGAGCAAGAATGTCCATGGGATGTTGGAAGAAACTTGTGACCCGTTTCTCCGACCGTGGGATCGTTTGTGGAAATAAGAGTCGGAGCATGCATATTGCCAATAGTCTAAATGGTCGTTCTAGAGCTAGCTAGGACTAGTCTAGACATGAAAGAAAAGAAGAATCTTTTCTTATTGCTATGCCGCAGGTCGAATTAACATCCAGATCCTCGCCAAGTTGATGGTTGCCTGCAGGATTTGGCAGTGCCATGGTGAATACGAGTACACTTGACTGCCCCGCTAGGCATGTGGCACGACGGCTATATTGAGTTCCTGTCCTCCTCTCGATGTCGCACTACGCGAGATCTTTTAGGTATCTATTCCTCACGACCGAGTTATTCGCTACAGCCCCGCCACCTACATACGTCGCAATCCTGCACTTCCTTTTTCGACTAATCCACCAGCTTCCGATATGACTTCACTGTCTTCGCTTGGTGGTCTTTACACCGAAAAGTGTAGCCTGCTATCCTCTCATCCCATTCGCAGTGAAAATAACACCCAGGCCCCTGCCAAGTCCACGTTAGGCTACAGCAGTTGGTAGTGCCAGGATGAATACGAGGGCACGTAACTACCGATTATATTAACGCTCTCATGTCACCCTACGCCGAACTACGCGATCTTTGCTATCCCCTCTGCAGCAGCAAAACCTGAACCGCTGTTCCGTGCATCTATTACTGCAATGCCTGACGCCATCCCCCGAACCAACCCTCCATCCAAGACCACCAGACCCCTGGTCCAGTTACCTCGCACCAAACAAGAGCTTCTCTGCCGTCTTCGCTGGAAAGTGTTTTGCGATATAACCGAGATTGAAGTCGAGGATGGATTGAATCCGGATGGCACTGAGCAACGGAGCCCCCTTTTCTCACATGCTATGGCCTCCGAGTCTATTGCTGAGCCACCGGTCAGTCAGATGTACGTGGCAAGCGACGAATGTCAAAAGAAGCATACCTTCGATTACAGTGACGAGGAGTACAGGTACTAAGCACTATACCCCCTGATTATTGAATACAAGGACGGATGCCCTATCACGATTGGAGAATACGTCACTGAAGTGCACCCATACCTGAACGCACACAAAGAAGTTATCATCGAGCAACTGAGGCCTCATGGAGTGGCCGTCGACTGTGGCGATGGCTGGAATGCATATAGTGTCGGGCTTGACTGTGATGAAGAATGCTCTTCCCAAGACAATCCCCCGGACTCTGATTTCAATTATGAGAGAGCATGGAACACCAATAACGACGATATGGGTACGCAAGTGTGTTTTTTGTATAGGCGAGTTCGGGAGGTCTCTTGATGAGTTTTGCAAAGATCAGCGTAGGAACACCGCGGCTCTACGAGAGAAGCGTGAGGCCAATAAAACTGGGACATCATCTGGAGTCTATAATCTGTTTCAACTGTTGCCTATCTAACCCTGACGGTCGTCGAGTTACATTCACTCCGAGTCGACAGAATCCTACGCAGTACATGACCCCAAGCATTAGTTACACGATAGATAAATGGAAGATCCGAGGTGTGGAAGGGGTAACTGATAGCCTGCCCCAATATATCTAGGCTCAAGAGATCCCAATATTTTCTAGAGTTGACTATACTTCTACCGTCTTTCCAAAATGCTGCTACCTCCTCAAGTCGTTAATTCCATGTATAAATCAATAGTGAATACGAGGATACGTGGCTGCCCCACTTAACGTTTACAGGAAGGGTTATATAAAACTCCGCCTCTCTCCCTACACCATACTACGCGACCTCTTCTATTCCCTATTTGGCCCCCAACACCATCTTATAATCCATTACCCAACTTTGCCAGCCCATGTTCGACATCCCAGTCTATCTTCCGATCCTCCACACTCAGTCTTCCATTCCATCTTTGGCAATATACCATCCTTGTAACCGGACCTCTAGGCGCAAACTATTCACCGAGATCCTCCAGACCATCGTCAAGAAAGTCATGTCATTCGTTCATCGACGAACCAATCAACTACATCAGGCAAGACCTTCTCAGCCGCCTGCGCTGGGATCTATGCGGGGACGAAGCCGATATAGAAGTCGAAGACGGATTGCATCCCGATGGCACTGAAATACGCACTCGCTTCTCATCTCATTCCATTGCCACCGAATCAATAGCAGATCCCCCACTCCACCAAATTCACGTTAAAACTGACGAATGCTACAACATCGAAGCCTGCGGCAAGGGATACCACTTACCTGAAGCGCTTCTTATCGATCAAAAAAGCAGTCTGATTGTTATTCAAGACTTCATTTTGCAGGTTCATCGGTACTTACAGCCTCATTTAAAGGATATCCTTGAGTATAGGAAGACTCTTGTGATTCCCGACCTGGCTCAGAGGTGGCGAGACTTTCCTAATCCGCCTCAAATCCCTCCTTATGATGCAAAATTGTTTTTAGGAGGGCCTTGGGCTCTACGGGCCGTTCTGGAGATTGGATGATGCTTCCAATGGCTCTTCAAATTCATGGCGAGTTCGGCACTCCGGTTGATGCGTTCTGGAAGCGCCAACGCGAGGGGGCTGCTCGTGACGAAGAGAGGAGAGGAAAACCGCGTGAATCCAAAGCATGAATGGGCTATGTATTGTTTTTTGATATAGAAACTCGTAAAGCGCAGTCTAGGAAGATTGAAAAGAAAAATTTGAAGCTGAGCGTGCTAGGGATGGGAATTGTTTGAATTTATGATTGACCCGCGCGATGTTTATTAGAACTTGAAGCTATTTTCGAAAAATCAATACATTTTCCATCTAGATAGCAATACCAATGCATCCAACATTCAGAAATGTGAAGTCACACAGATTGTGTTAGTGTCACTCAAACAAAGACGGCACAAAGTTCACATTGACTTGCTTAGAGTATGAATGATGGAACATGATGATATCATGATAAGGAATTGTGCTTTCCTACACTAGAATAAAATATTTCCAATAAAATCTAGAATATCTACAATGAAGAACCTCGTAACCTCCGTCTGCAAACACCAGCTGATCAAACCAACCACTTAAAGGCACTGAGAGTACCACTCGTTCTGCTGCACACAGGTAAGACCTTCCTCACACTGAGTCGACCCACTCCAGGTCTTACCACCGCACTGGTAGTACATCTGAACAGGGCCAGTAGCACTGGGTGTATAAGCAGTGGCAGAAGTAGCAGTCGTGTTGGCCCAGCGGGAAGAGGGAGCAACAACGGTAGCAAAGGTGGAAGGAATGGGAAGGATGGACATGATGGGATCGCTGGAGACACTGGGGACGGAGAAACCGGGCAGGTCGGAGACGCCTGGGAAGACTGTGGGCATGACTGGGACGGGTGTGAATACGGGGGTTGTTCCGTTGGATACGACGGGGGGAGTGAGTGTTGGTAGGGCGGATGAGATGACCTTGGAGGTGGATGGTGTGGTGCTGTTGTAGCCGGTGGATGATGGGGTGGCAGAGGGTGAGGGAGAAGCACCACCTGCGAGTGCAGCCCAGGTGTCGTAGTCGGCGGATTTGGCGTTCTCAGGAGTGAGACCGAACATGCCGAAGTAGTTGTGGGGAGTCAAGGTACCGGCAGCGTTGGATGGATCGCCGAGGGCGGTCATTGAGTAGGCCCAAGCTAGAACCGTGCTTGCGGCGGCGGGGTCGAAGGCCAGAGCGGTATCAGACAGGCACCCAGCGCAGAGGAAGGTGAAAGAGAAAGCAGTGTCGTTGGTATAGGTGCCCTTGGCGATGGGGGAGAGAGACAGACCGTCGGCGGTGTATGCGGGTGGTGCTTTGTAGGCATCTGCTTTTCGGAAGCCAGACACGACTTCACCCTCGTTGGGCCATGCCACAATGAGTAGCTTGTCCATCATGCTCGATCCGAGAGACATGCCCGCCCATCCTCCAGTGCTGTTCACGGGTGCGACGATTTGTCCAATGAAGTCGGTGCCGGGGTTTTCGGGCAAAGCAATGCCAATCGTGACGCCCTCTTCGGATGTCATACCGTTGAAGGTGATGCCGGACTCTGCATCGGTGTAGGGGGCAGCTGACTGAGCTGCGGCGGCGATGGCGAATGCAGCGACGGAGAGAACGCGAGTGAACATGGTGTCGGTGGTCGTAGGGAGTATCGGCGCAAAAAAAATAAATGGCACTAATGAATGGCGCAGCCACGAATCTGGTATGTGAGATAACGAAGGTAATCGGCGCGAGGCGCAACGAACGACGAATTGCAAAGCAAAGCACAAAAAGCAAGACTGCTAGGTCTGTGGCGAAAAGTGCGCTGCAAGAAGAGGGTCGAATATATAGGGAGGTGGACAGCAGCACTTACTATGTGATGCGAACCGCCGTTCCACACCGCATTCGAAGGGAAACGGGTTCTAGTGTTGTATATCAAACGCTGATACTAGCCATAAATAACAGGTGTTGTGTACGATCACTCCCATATTGCTTGGTTGAATTGGCCCTTGCAGCGGTTTTCGTTCTAGAAGCAGTAGTAATTTTCAGTGATATCTAAAACACGGCCCAGTAAGGTCAGTGACGGGGTGAGATGGGAATCCTTACCCAGTAGTTTCGAAACGCATTGATAGCTTGTTTCCCATCGAAAGCCATAAAATGTCGTTAAAAGCTGACTCCGCAGTCTTGGCTGTGGGGACCTCAATCAAGCGCAAGGGCTTAGACAAGGGATGGTGAATGCATTACCGCGGGTACGACTAATAGAAGGACGTTGATTGGGAGATTGTGTTGCTGCCGATTGAACCCTGCGCAATCACTGTTTCAACCATGTCATGGCGCTGAATCATGCCTGTCGCGAAGGACCCGCTTTGTGCCTCCTACGCTGCGAACTGCCAATCAACAGCCTCGTAATTGAAACGTTCGTCCCAGGAGAATTTGCGGCCCGGAAATTTCGGCAGATTCCTTCCGTGTCCGTGTTGCTACTTGGCACTGTAGGCGAAGAAGAATGATGTCAATTCACGGGTTACGTGCTCCATATCTCGTATCTACTTATTGCGAATTGAGGGGCGTCTGAAACTGTTCTGCCCGATAGTATTTTGACTCGAGGAGGAGAAAGAGTAGGCTACTAAGTTGGTGCTGTGACTGCGGTTGCATTTGGTTGCGAGAATGTTCTGAAGATCCCATTTCGTTTAGAAATTACCATAGAAGACATACCCACTTTTTATTCCATCTGCATGAATTGCCCGTGCTTTCGATAAGAATTTTGACGAGCGATGACGATGTTCTTGTGAAATTGAGTCAGCAATCAGATAGTTATTTCAGGCACTACTCAGATATTGACAGGCAATAGGGGTATACTTCCTCGTTATATCAACCAGCAAAAAATCCCCTTAGTCAAGAAATATTAATCATTCTTGACTTTGTATTAAAGTTTAGAGTACAGCCAAGAGGGTCTTGGCCTTACCCATCATACCTAGAATAGTAAGATATATGTTAGTCATACATATCTTACGCGATTTAGAACAGAATTGATCAGCAACCAAACGGCTCGGTTTCCTGAAATGGCGAAATATTTTAGCCACATTCACCAGCCACAAATTCTTCGCAAACCGAGCATCTACTTTAACTTTACATCTTTACATTCTCATTTCTACAAAGCCTACGCCCGTGCAACTTTCCATTGAAAATTCGTCAATTACGCACTCTGCAATTTCCCTACCCCGACGCTGAACTGTCCTGATTTTCCAATGGATGAATGATGATCTTTGTGGGTGGTAGTGGCTTTAAATTGAATCATGGTGGTTCAAAGAGAATTTCTGTAAGCTTCGTCACTGTAGAGGGTGCCAGAATTGGG